>CAUYON010159328.1:0-53973 GCA_963573935.1 Arctocebus calabarensis | reverse complement strand
AGTTCCAGCTACTTGGAAGGCAGAGGCAGGAGACTCGCTTGAGCCTAGGAATTGGAGGTTGCTGTGAGCTGTAATGCCACAGCACTCTATCCAGGGTGACAGCTTGAGGCTCTGTCTCAAAAAAAATTAAAAAAAAAAAAATTATTTGTATCAGTATGGGCTCATGATTATTTCATTTCAATTCAATTCAATTTTTTTTTTTTTGCTCAAATTCTTTCAGTTTTGGCAATTGGGAACTTTTTTTTTTTTTGTAGAGACAGAGTCTCACTTTATCACCGGTAGAGTACCATGGCATCGCACAGCTCACAGCAACCTTCATCTCCTGGGCTTAGGCGATTCTCTTGCCTCAGCCTCCCGAGTAGCTGGGACTACAGGCGCCTGCCACAACACCTGGCTATTTTCCTGTTTTTTGCAGTTCGGCCGAGGCTGGGTTTGAACCCGCCACCTTTGGTATATGGGGCCGGCGCCCTACTCCATGTGCCACAGGCACCACCTAAGTGGGAACTTTTTTAGTTTGGCTGCTATTGCCTTTTAACATACTTTCATCTTTTTTTTTTTTAATTTTTTTTTTTTTTTTTTGGTAGAGACAGTCTCACTTTATCACCCTCGGTAGAGTGCCGTGGCATCACACAACTCACAGCAATCTGCAACTCCTGGGCTTAGGCGATTCCCTTGCCTCAGCCTCCCAAATAGCTGGGACTACAGGCACCCGTCACAACTCCTGGCTATTTTTTGGTTGCAGTTGAAATTGTTGTTTAGCAGGCTTGGGCTGGGCTCAAACCCACCAGCTTCTGGTGTATGTGGCTGGCGCCTTAGCCACTTGAAGTACTGGTGCCAGGCCCCCAGTGAAATTTTAGATATGTATTAGCTAGTTTTCTTATAAGGTAAAATTATTCTAAGATGCATATTAAGAGTCTGGTGGATTGCTTGAGATTGCTAGTGCTACTGCTGTTTGTGGGTGTAATTTTATTTAAAAGTAAAGAAAAACCATTTTTACTTAGTGAAGATTGCCTTAAAAAGGGCAAATGGAAAAAAAAAAAAAAGGGCAAATGGTTCCTGACAGGCTTTCCCCAGTGCCAGGATTACTACTTAGTTTTCATTAGCATCTGTACTCTTGTCCCCAACTGTCAATAGCTGAATGGCACAGAGACCTTGACAGATTCTAAATTCACCAATAACTTGAGCTCCTATATTTGAGGGGAAGTTCCTGAGAATTTTTTTTTGTTTTTTTTTTGAGACAGAGTCTTACTCTGTCACCTAGGCTGGAGCGCAGTGGCCTGATCAGAGCTTACTACAACCTTGAACTCCTGGGCTCAAGCAGTCCTTCTGCCTCAGCTTCCCAAGTAGCTGGAATGACTTCTTAATTTTTTTTTTTTGGTAGAGACAGAGATTCTTAATTGCTGGCTTTAAAGATGGAGAGGGACACATGGCAAGGAATATAGGCAGCTTTCGTATCAAGGAGTTTAAGGGTATCCCCTGGCCAACAACCAGCAAGGAAATGGGAAACTCAGTCTTTTAATCATAAGGAAATGAATTCTGCAAACACCTTGTATGAACTTTCTGAAGCACTCTCTACACATAGCCCTGCTGATACCTACTGACAGTTTGAGCCCTGTGGCTACAGCATGCCGTAGACTTCTGACTTACAGAACTGTGGGATAATGCAAGTCCTTTATTTTTGAGCCACTAAGTTTGTGGTGATATGATATATAGCAATGTAAAACTAGCTAAACAGCTATGATCTAGATCAAGATATAGAACATTTAGAACATATGTTTCTAAGACTCCATTGTAGCTCTTTATTATTAAAAAAGTGCTTTTACACTATTACAGTACTGAATTTTTCACAGCAACTTTTCAAAATAATCAGTAGTTTACCCATTTTAAAGATGATAAAACAGAGCTCCAGAGACTCATTTATTCAGTCGCAATTTTGATACCTACTCTGTTAGACTCTGAAGGTATAGACTCTTGAGGTCTCAGAGTTGGAGATGTGGAGTCACATTTAAACCAGGTCCTGGGACTCCTAGTCTAACATTTTTTTCTACTACCTCCTTACCCATGCTTGGAGGTATGTCTAATGATACCTAGATTTTTTGATTTGTCTGCAGTAGTCAAGTTAATTAGCCCTCTAGAATCTGAGTACATTCAAGTGATGAAGTGAATGATAGTGGAAACTAAAGTAGTCTGTTTATGGATAAGAACTCTATCTGATGTTGATTTCTAGAAAATGGCAGAGAAATGTGATCCCAACAAGTGTGACAAAGCTATTTTAAAGATAGCTACTTTCCAGTTATTGGAAAAAACAATTTAATAGAGCATACATATTATTTAGTCAACCTAGAAAATCAAAGGGCTTATATCTTGCATATAGAACTCAAATCACTGATATAATCTAGGGGGGAAGGAAGCCCACTCCCACAACTATACCAATAATGAAAAACATTTGTGTTTATAAACAGTCACCTCCGCTACCAACACCTGTCTCTGCACTCTCTGAGAAACTTCAGCAACTCATCCTGTGACTTGTATTCTTCACCTTTGAAAGATATTTGGGATAGTTGTTCTCTGAGATCCCTTTCAATGTTCTCTGAATCTACAGGTATTTCTACCTATGCAGCATTTTTAGCTTTTTTCCTGCAAAATGTTGAGCTTTTAGGGGACTAAAATATAAAGAAAAAGAAACCAACATTTCAAGATTTAATAGGAGAATTCAAGGAGTAAACGCAAGCCCAAGCCACTATAATCAAAGGCTGTTCTCCTGTTTCTAGCTCTTGGTATGGTGTGCCTGAATAGCCCAACACACACAGTCCTCAGCCTTTTCCTGCTGAGATGACTATGCTTCCTATGTTCGTGGCATTCTCTGGGGCAGGGAATTGTATGATCTCATTTCTTCTCTGTACTATCTTATTTTCCCCTCATAAATTATGTACTCCCTTTGTCCTGCCTTTTACTGTTCTTAATTCTATAGATAATTTCATACCATAAAATTAAGGGACATGTGTGTCCCATACTTGCACAAGCTTCCCTCCCATCCTTAATTTACATTGTATCTCTCTCATCCAGCACTTTGTAGATAGGTTAGGGAAATTTATCTCTCTGCCTTTTTTTTTTTTCTCTCATTCTGTCCCATTTGTGGCCCCAGTAGCCCTTAATTTGGCTAATAGATAACATGAGATGACATCCTTTGGATGAAAATGTAAGCCATGGGCTTCAAAGAGCAGTCAAGACATTTTAGAGTAGCAGGGGCATTATTGCAAATAATAAAAAAAAAAAATGTTCCTTGTGATTTCGCACAAAAATCTTCATATCTACCTTTATAACCATAATATTAAGCAATAAGTCATGTTTATTTTTTGTTTTAATTATTTTTATTCCACATGAGTAGTACATTATAGATTTAAGAGACTTTCATATTCCAGTTATCTTTTTTTTTTTTTGTAGGGACAGAGTCTCACTTTATTGCCCTCCGTAGAGTGCAGTGGCGTCACAGCTCACAGCAACCTCCAACCTCTGCCTTCGCAAGAGGAGATTCGCTTGCCTCAGTCTCCCGAGTAGCTGGGACTACAGTCGCCCGCCACAATACCTGGCTATTTTTTGGTTGCTGTTTGGCTGGAGTTGGAGGGAGTTGGAGCACCCTCAGTATATATGGCTGGCATCCTACCCACTGAGCCCCAGGTGCTGCCTTATATTTCAGTTATCTTATGTGAAAACGCAGTCTGAGTTCTAAGAAACACCTTTAACAATCACAGATACTTAAAAAGCATTTTACAGTAGTCAATAATGTTTTTGTCCCAGCTCACCATAAGGGGGCAGTGTAGGTACATGTATGTCACCTAAAAAAATACAGGTAGCACGCAGCACGTTTAAAGAATTAATGTTGGCTTCAGTAATTGATTTGCTTTGCTTGACTTAGCTCTAGTTGTGAATATAATTAACATTTGAATGGAAATGGTAACTGTTTCCTGTATGATACATACTTTTCTTTATAACATGTATTAAACACACAGACTAGCCAAGTCTACCAAGTTAACAATTATAAAAACTGACTTCAAAAATCATTTTAAATCCTCATTCTAGTAAATGTATTACATGGGCTGCAGGTGTCATCTCTGGAGCTTTCTAGCTGTGCAGCCTTGACATACAGGTATAATGATGGAGCTTTGGATAAAATGTAGTATTAAGTAACTACCCTGATAACATGCTAAGAAATTATCTGGAATAAGCCAAATATTTACCCCAATTTTTCTTTGATAATCACATTTCCCAAGTGAAGCTTTCTTTTCTTTCTTTCTTTTTCTTTTCTTTTTTTTTTTTTTTTTTTGAGACAGAGTCTTCCTTTGATGCTCTTGGTAGAATGCCCTGGCATCATAGCTCACAGCAACCTCAAACTCTTGGGCTCAAGGGATTCTCTTGCCTTAGCCTCCTAAGTAGCTGGGACTATAGGCACCCACCACAACGCCCTTCTATTTTTAGAGATGGGGTCTCGCTCTAGGCTGGTCTCAAACTCCTAAGCTCAGGCAATCCACCTGCCTTGGCCTCTCAGAGTGCTAAGATTACATGTGTGAACCACCACTCCAGGCCTTCAAATAAACTTTTTATTTATTTATTTATTTAGAGATAGAATCTCATGTAGAATGCTATGGCATCATAGCTCACAGCAACCTCCATCTGTTGGGCTCAAGCAATTCTCTTGCCTTAGCCTCCCAGGTAGCTGGAACTATAGGCACCCACCACAATGCCTGGCTAGTTTTTAGAGATGAAGTCTTGCTTTTGCTCAGGCTTGCCTCAAATTCCTGAGCTCAGGCAATCTACCTGCCTTGGCCTCCCGGAATGGTGAGATTACAGGCATCAGGCACCGCACTCAGTGTCAAATAAAGCTTTTAAAAAGACTATTTTCTATTTGGGCCCTGAATATGTGAAGAATGAGCAGATGTCTAAGAGAAATGATTAGATATTCACTAATTGTCAAATAAGCATCTTTTTTAAAGGAATAAAAGGTAAAATAACTCTGAGCAACACAGATATTATCAAAAAGTTAAATAAACTGAAAATAGTCAGAAATAAGAGACCCAAATTTCTGAGCCATATAAGCACTTGGATTTCCTATTGTGATTTTATAGGTGGGACTGGATTATGGTCACAGTTGAACACTGGGATAGTTAAGGAAGTGATATAAATTGTTGTTTTCTTGAAGATTATAGATTTGAAAAATTGTTAGAAATGAATCAATATGTTCCTTCAAAAAAGAAAAAAGAAATGGCTGACATCTGTAAACATCTCTTTTTGAGAAGTGCCTAGCACAGTGGTTAAGAACATGGGCTTCAAGGCTCATCCGCTTGGGTCAGGTTCTGGCTTTGCTAATTAAGTAGCTCAGCTGTGAGACCTTGGTCAAGTCACTTACCTGTTTCGAAAGGCAGGGAGAGTAATGGCACCTTCAAAGGGTTATTGTGAGTATCACATGAGATGTTATGTGTAATTGCTGAGAATAGTGTCAGTGCAGAGTAGATATTTAAGAAATACTAACGATCATTATCTATTTAAAGCATACAAAGTATGCTGTTTTTATAGCAGCATTTTCTGTAGGGAGTATTAGGGCAGAAGGGTGTTGATGCTCCCTCTGAAAAGGGCCCTGATGCGTGTGTTACCATGTGTAGGTAGGCTCCAACTGGAAGTACGCATTGCTAGTGTATTTTTAGTATTGTCCATTATGCATAAAGACCTTCTGAACCTTTTGTACTGTGGAGAATAATCCTTTAGACTGTGCGTCATTAGTTTGTTCTCTGTATTAATTGGTGGGTTTTGGAATTAAAATTTGAATGTAGGACTCATTGATTAAAAGTTTTCTTTTAGTGGGCTGAGAAACAGTAGATTAATATTACTGTGTGTATGTAAAATATGAATTTAAGTTGTTACTTGCCTTGCAAGCATTCAGATGAGATGCTGTTCTCTTCTAGGATAATGCTGGACAAATACTTACAAATCAACACATGGCCTTAGTTTTTGTCTTCCTTTAAGCCACAGCTTTGGCTTTTTAGTTTTTGCTGTTGTTGAGCCAGAGTCTCACTCTTTCCCAGGCTAGACTGCTGTGGTGTCAGCCTAGCTCACAGCAACCTCAAACTCTTAGATTCAAACAGTCCTCCTGCCTTGGCCTCCTGAGTAACTAGGACTACAGGTGCCTGCTATAACAACCAGCGAATTTTTCTATTTTTTTAAAATTAAAACAGTCTCACTCTTGCTCAGACTGGTCTCAAACTTTTGGGCTCAAGCAATATGCCTGCCTCCGCCTCTCAGAGTGCTAGGAATATAGGCATGAGTCACCACGGCCAGCCATGTGTTTGGCTTTAATGAAAACATACATAATCAGAGGGCATACTCAAAGTCCCCTTTTTACTTCTGTCCACCAACACCATCACACTCATTCAGATCTTCCCATTTTTGTGCAAAGGAGAACCTTTTTGTATCAGGGGAAAATCTGGGATTTCTTTGAGATATGACAGCAGGAAGTGCTCAGATGCCAGCAGGCTAAAAGATACATGGGCATAATTATGTTTCTTGGGACATTTTTCATCTATTGTTGGAGAATTTCAGATTATCTTGTTTTTTTTTTCCTTTTTCCGTACAGAAACTAACAACCTAGAACTATCTCAAGGCTCAGGAACTTTTCCTTCTGGATATTACTATAAAGACCAGTGGAGGCCCAGGAAGTTTAAGATGCGTCAGTTTAATGACCCTGACAACATCACAGAATGCTTACAGAGAAAAGTGGTGCATTTATTTGGTGATTCAACAATCAGGCAATGGTTTGAATACCTCACTACATTTGTGCCAGGTTGGTACATTGCTTTTTGTTTCATAACTATTTCTCCCATTAACTTTCAAATAAACAGACTCCACTCAGGTGTCTGACCAAAGACATCAGGTGAGGAAGCAGTTATTTCTTTGTAAGACTAAAGAGGTATCCTAACCCTGAAAAGATGTGTGACAGTTTCTGGTCAGTAGCAGGGTTGTGTTGTATAGGTGGAAGCAGGGGGGTTTCACTGCAGTCCATGCCATTCTTTATGAACTAGTAATCTATTTTTTAGGGCTTCATTTCTCTATGTATGGGATGAGTCACTTGGACGAAGCTACTTCACAAATGTCTTTTACTTCCCTCCAAGTGTATAGTAGACGTAACTGAAAGGAAGTTGCCAAACATATTGTGGTCCATTTTATGATCCCTGAAGCAAAGCTATCCCTGTATTACCCATGGCATACCTGTGGTGTGACTCTGAGATGGAGCTAGTGCCCACTGAGGGATGTGGGTGAGTCCCAGGATTCTCACCTTTTTGACTTCTCTGCTTGGCTCTGGGGATGCTCTCTAGGCTTAGAACAAAACCCAATGCTGGAGGTGCACCCCTTTTTCACAATGGGCATTCTCCTCTTTCTGGAAGGGGTGTTTATGGCATGAGGAAGAATGGATTCCAGAGAGAAGAACTAAAGGCTCTGTTTAAAAGAGAGTGGATAATTTTGTGGGAATTATTTTTAATGGCTATGTACAGGCAGGGCTTTTCATAAAGTAAATCCCATGGCTTGTTGAGTTGTTGTTTATGATTTCTTTTTAATCATCTTTTATGTATGTTTTTATTTTTTATTTTTTTATTTTTTTGAGACAGAGCCTCAAGCTGTTGCCAAGCTGGGTAGGGTGCTGTGGCATCACAGCTCACAGCAACCTCCAACTCCTGGGCTCAAGCGAGTCTCCTGCCTCCGCCTCCCAAGTAGCTGGGATTCCAGGCGCCTGCCACAAAGCCTGGCTATTTTTTGGTTGCAGCCGTCATTGTTGTTTGGCAGCCTGGGCTGGATTCAAACCCACCAGCTCAGGTGTATGTGGCTGGCGCCTTAGCCGCTTGAGCCACAGGCGCCAAACTAACATATATTTTTTGAAGAAAGGAGGAGGAAGTTGATATTACCCCATAGAGTAGAAAGTCAATTCCAGTTTTTGTTTTGCTTGTTTTTTCTTTTTTTAGAACCAAAACACACTTTGCTAAATTCTAGTTGATAAAGCATAAATTAAAAATCAGGAGAAAGGACATAATTTGTATGTCATGATGCTGGGCACGGTTTGATGCTGACCAGCCAGTGCCCCTGCAGCTGCTCGCTTCTTAATTTCATAGCATAGCTTGGTGTTTCCTTTGATAGCAATGTTCACATTAACTGTTCTGATCACTTGTCATCATACCCTTTATAGACAGATTTTCACTTGATTAAAAATAAAGCCTGTGTCAGTGTTTGATCTTAATCAAAAGAAAGTGGTGGCTTGAGCTTTTATTCAGTTTAAATAGGGCTGGATGCTAAGTAGTAATAAATTAGATAAGAAGACCTAGGAGAGAAGCCTGGAATTGCAAGAAGAAAAAAGTGAACCTTACTTTAACCCTTAGGAGGAATATAGGACAATTATAGTCTGCTATTACTTGTTCAAATTGACTGAAAAGTCCCTGAGGGCAAAGACTGTGACTTACCTATCTGAGCACTTGCGGCTGTGTGGTACCTATAGTGCTGTAGACTGAATAGGTGCTTAGGAAATACAGATTTGGGGTGGGCACTGCATAGGTGCTTAGAAAATACTGATTTGGGTTGCCCAACATTTATTCTATTCTCTGTAAGGCACTTACAGGAATATTTAGGGATATGCGATAGATCGTCCTTCCTCATGAGGGCATATGTTAAGTGATGAATCGTACAAGGTTTTTTAGGAGTAACAAAGAGTCCCACTAATTTCTGGGACCTTTAGAATGTCTCCAAGGAACAGGATCTTGAAACACAACTTAGATAAAGGGGGGGGTGTAGGAAAGCAGTGAATTCTAACTTGTGTTGCTATCTTTGTTATTTTTATGATAGAGATAGAAGTTCTCCTATAGGATGTTAACATGATTTTCATCTGTAGGGTAAAAGTAAATGTGAAAAGAAACAGGGTTATTTCTTTCTTTTACTTATTGCAAAAAGAGGTATTTTAGTTTTTTATCAGAATTGCAATTTAAGTTGCTTTATTTTTATTTTATTTAAAAAAGTTATAAGTAATTATGTACTTTTATGAAATACAATGTGATATTTTGATATGTATTCATTGTGGAATACTTATATCGATTAACATATCCAGCAACATAATTAACATCTCCAGCAACTCACATACTTTTTTTTTTTGACAAGAATGTTTAGTATATTGAAGCATTACCCTGAACCCCATAAATGCCTCAATGTACAAAGTTATGATTTAATAAAGAATAATTTTTTTAAAAAAGAATGTTTAAAATCTTCTCTTTTAGCAATTTTGAAATACACAGTACATTATTATTAACTGTGGTCACCAGGCTATACAATACATCTGGAAAACTTTTCTTCCTGTCTAACTGAAACTTTGTATTCTTAGATCAACATTCCTGTGCCTAGTTTCCTAGCCCGTGGTAATTGCTATTCTCTCTACTTTGGCTTTTTTAGATTCCACTGTCAGATCATACAGTATTTGTCTTTCTGTGTCTGGCAGAAGTTCACTTAGCAAAATGTCCTAGGTTCATTCATGTTGTCACAAATGACAGACTTTTCAAAATTCTATTTACTAAGATGTGTTCATAAAATGGAAGCTATAGCCTTTGTCCTGGAAGAAATAATATTTATCTGTTAGAAGAATAAAATATAAATGCCAATTGATTTAAAATATTCAGCCCTCAGGGCAAATAGCAAGATTTCTTGGCCCAGTAATTAGAGGAAAATAGGTTATTTTGGTTTTGAGGAATGAACAAACACAGGTATAGAATCTGTTACTGATGGTATTACTTACAATGTTACATTTATGGAGTGATTTAAATAAAACAAATATGTTAGAATAAGGGTCCGCTAATAGAAAGGGGTGCAGAGTGCAGTGAAGTATCTATTTTATATATGTGAAGTATCTTTTTGTTGTACTTTTTAGGAAAAAAAATTCTTTGAATCGGTTCAGTAAAGAATAATCAAAATGTATGTGCTTAGTTTGAATGTTTTCACAAACTTGAGTCTTCCTTGTTTCAGATTTAGTGGAGTTTAACTTGGGTAGTCCCAAGAATGTGGGTCCCTTCCTTGCAGTGGACCAGAAGCACAACATCCTGCTCAAATACCGCTGCCATGGTCCTCCCATACGCTTCTCCACCGTCTTCAGCAGTGAGCTCCACTATGTGGCAAATGAGCTGAAAGATATTGTGGGAGGGAAGAACACTGTGGTTGCCATAGCTATATGGGCTCACTTCAGCACCTTCCCCTTGGAAGTATACATTCGGCGGCTCAGGAATATTCGCCAAGCAGTGGTCCAGCTCCTGGATAGAAGCCCTAAGACCGTGGTGGTCATCCGGACAGCCAATGCGCAAGAGCTGGGGCCTGAGGTGAGCCTTTTCAACAGTGACTGGTACAACTTTCAGCTGGACACCATCCTTCGGAGGATGTTCTCAGGGGTTGGAGTTTATTTCGTTGATGCCTGGGAGATGACCCTGGCCCATTACCTACCCCATAAGCTGCATCCAGATGAAGTTATTGTGAAGAACCAGCTGGACATGTTCTTGTCTTTTGTGTGCCCCTTGGAGACATAGTCTGTCCTGGAGGGGACTAGAGGAATCATACTCAGTTATCTTCCCAGTAGACCTGTGTTACAGAAAGCAGCCTCATGGAGAGATGACTGTCATTAATATGTACAAAATTTCAAACAGAGTTGAACTTTATGTAATGACTTGTAAAGAGCTTAGAAAATGCAGGTTACATCTATATCTACCTATAGGATTTTTTCCAATCTTGACTTAGCCATGGTAGAACTCTTATTAAAAGCATCTACACACTGTATTGCCCTTATAATCAAAGATGCTAATGAGTAATATTTGAATTAGCTTCCTTGGGAAGGGAGATTACTATGCTAAAGAGTGTGAAGAATGTTCTGACATAAATGGACAAGGTAAGTTTGGAGTGTTTGTAAGTTATCTGATAAAGGAATGTGGGCACATCTGCATTGGTAGCATAAGGGATCTGTCTTCGGCGGGGAAATGGAGAAGGCTTGTAGTCAGAGGCTCTCAACACACAGATGACCGCCATGTCTCAGGAGTTTCTCTTGATGATCTTCCTTTTCTGAATTACTTGAAAATGCCAGTGTCCTTGGTCAGACTTTGTAGCAAGAACATTTACAATGACACGGTAAGGAAAAGACACAGAAGGGAAATGTGAAACTAACATATATAAATGTGTGCTTCGAATCAATATTTGCATTTGGTGATTGTTTCCTATTTGATTCAGCTAAATTTTATGTGTGGACTACTTATTCTAGCATAACCACTTTTGGAATTGAAAGGGAGAAATCTATAAATGGACATTTATTTTTTGTCCTGAAGCTTGAGGGTTTTAAAAATTGACTTTTATATAAAGAATGCTATTGATTATTATAACGTTGTGGAAATTTTTTCCACTAATTTCAAATGTTTCTTTTTTGGTTGTTATTTTGAACTATATACCAAAATTAGAATTTAAAATATACATAGAAATTAATAAAATTAGATATTAAAATCTATGACAGGCATTTCTTAATTTGGGTGTAAGGTATGCATGTTATCTCATGCTTGGAAGAAGCTGTTATTCCCATTGATTACTTAAAAATAATGGAATTATTTTATTTGAGTTAATTAATTTGGAATCATTTAGTTAATACTCTTTTCTTTTTGAGCTATAACATGTAGTGGTCTAATTTAGGTTGTTTGTAAACAGACATATAGAAAAACTAGGGAGGTTTTAGAAAGAAAGACGCTCAAAGCGTGAAAAATTTGTACCCTTAGAAGAATGAATCAAAGAATTTGGTTTTTTAACTTCAGAGAGAGGATACAAGACCCTCCTTTCCTATCCTTGAGAACCACCTTCAAAGTTGTAAGATATTTTATGGAGAAAGAAGACTTTTAATTGTGTTTTGAGTCTGAAGAGAACCAAGTATTTAAATATATTAAAATAGCTTAATTTTAATGGTCCTTAATAATCACTTGTAATAGTTGATAAAAATGCAGAATTAGGGGTCAGGTCTCTGGGAGTTACAGAATTATCCTTTGTGCCAAGTGCCCAGTGATTGTGATGCTGTGGTAGTGTTCCAAACTTTGAGAAACACTGACCAGATGAGGAAAGCTGTAACACTGCCTCTCATTTCAGGGGTTGTACCAATAACTCATTTAATTCTACTCATGATCCAGTAGGATAGGTGGTATTCACTCCATTTTATAGGTGAGGGGACTCAAGTTTGGATTTAACATAAGGTACGTGAGAGTCCATAGCCCCTTTTACCTACAACTTTGGTTATATTTTCATGGGAGAACTTTTGGGCAATTTCTCAAGAAGAATTGCTGGAGGAGGCTAAGGAGTCATTTTTCCAGGAGAATTTCAAAAAGAAAGAAGGCACTGGTTTGGAATGATGCTACTTGCTTGTGCAAATGATTCCCTGTGATTTTTTTCCAGTTTCTGTCATTATTTGATATGGAGACATCAGGTCATACGACAGTTCATTGAGGGGTTCTCAGTCACTTCCATTCCCCTCTTATTTGTCTTTCTACCCTCGGGTGTAGAAATTTTGATAGAGATTGAAATATTTCCTAAGTCTTTCTCTCAGAACAGTTAGATATAGTAATTTAGTTTCTTCTGAAAAGTTTAATTTAGCCTAGTACCACATAGTTGTAAACATTAGCCAGCCAAATGATAGTTTGTTTTAAAGATATATTTTCCATTATAAATATAAAATACATTGTAATGTTTGAAAAACTATAAACTATATAAGAAGAAAAATCTTATGGATAAATTATAATTCTGTCATCTGAATGCAATGAACATTAGCATTTTCATCTTTTTTTTGCAGATTTTTAAACCACTTATTTATAATTATGGAGAATATGTAATTTGGATATGTTTTTTTACTTATCATGTTGCTGACTGCACACGAATTAACTGGTAAGATGGTGGGTAGTTTCTGCATAAAATTGCTGGTCAACAATGTGTTAACATACATATTTTCCTTTCTTTTTTGTTTTTGAGACAGAGTCTTACTCTGTGCCCCAGGTAGAGCACCAGCATCACAGCCCACAGCCTCAGCCTCCCCAGTAGCTGGGACTATAGGTATCTCCCACAATGCCCAACTAGTTTTTCTATTTTTAGTAGAGATGTGGCCTCACAGGAGGCTATTCTCGAACTCCTGAGGTCAGGAAAACAACCCATGTTGGCCTTCTAGAGTGCTGGGATTATAGACGTGAGCCACGATGCCCAGCCACATATTTTTCTATGTTAGTCTTCATAACTTAATTATAAAGGTATTCCTAATAGTTATACTAATGACATTGACATTATCAGATAAGTTGGTCGTTATGGTTGGACATTTAGGCTTAAGCTATTAAACCAGTAGTATATATGTAATTTCATTGAGTTAAATGTGAATTTTTATTTTGGAATGATGGTATTGATTTAGTGAATCTCATATTCCAGAATTCAAATGATAGATTCAATACTACTTGCAAAAGGGAGAATTCATAAGAACCTTCTATGCAAAGTGTATTCTACAGAAGTTACCCTATTTTTTTTTTTTTTTGAGACAGAGCCTCAAGCTGTCACCCTGGATAGAGTGCTGTTGCATCACAGCTCACAGCAACCTCCTATTCCTGGACTCAAGCGAGTCTCCTGCCTCTACCTCCCAAGTAGCTGGGACCACAGGCGCCCACCTCAACGCCCGGCCATTTTTTGGTTGCAGCCGTCATTGTTGTTTGGCAGCCTGAGCTGGATTCGAACTCGCCAGCTCAGGTGTACGTTGCTGGCGCCTTAGCCCGTTGAGCCACAGGCGCCGAGCCAGAAGTTACCCTATTAACAGTAACTTTTCTTCAGCAAATACAAAATAGACCTTCGAATGTTCCAATATGATACATTTTGCCATTCTAAACAACCATCATTTTATTAAGTACCATTTGACAGATAACTTCCTGTCTTCAATTAATAAGTTTGAAATCAGTAAGTCAGGGCACTTGACAAAAATAAATACAGTAAGCTTTTACATATTTATGTGGTACATTCCATTATTTAGTCTGTTTCTGGCCCCGTTAAAGGAAATGGCAATCACTGAGAGAGATATGAGGAAATATATACCCAAGGGAAACAACAGAAATATACCTCATCACCTCTTCAAAAAAACTGAGTTCTGGGTAAATTCAGCTTTTTTACATTAACTAGTCCCTAATGCCAGAAATGCCACTTCAACTATATTTATTTTCTTGAGTTAAGCATTATTTTACCCAGGGTTTATGTCTACAGTGCAATCAGTGCACTCGGAATGCCTAATACCTCAATGTGCAATGAATCAATAAAATTTCAAAATTGCCATTTTTCAGTTTTAAAGTGAAACCACAGACCATGAGCGCCAAAGGTACCTGGGACTCCTGGGAGTATAGTAGGGCGGTGTAAGATAAGAGGATGGTTGAGGGCAGTGTATGGAACACAAGGCTAGGAGAGCACAATGCACTGTTAGTCTTTCTCTGCCTCTGGGAATAAACACTTATTAAGTCTCTATGTCCAAGGGCTTAAACCAGTGTTTTTCATCCTTTTATATCTCATGGCCTGCTTGAACCTATAGTTAAACTTCTGCGGCACACTTAAATTATGTGGATCCAAAAAAAGAGTAAAAGGAATACTTACTGTGCTTTGAACTTTTTTTTTGTTTTGAGACAGAGTCACATTATTTCGCCCTCGGTAGAGTGCTATGACATCACAGCTCCCAGCAACCTCAAACTCTTGGGCTTAAGCGATTCTCTTGCCTTAACCCCCCAAGTAGCTGGGACTACAGCCTTGTTTTGTTGCAATTGTCATTGTTGTTTAGCAGGCCCCAGCTGGGTTCTAACCCACTAGCTCTGGTGTATATGGCTGATGCTATAACCACTATGCTAAGGGTGCTGAGCCTGTGCTTTGAAAATAATTTAATAACTTTAAAATTTTTCTTGGCACACCAGTTGAAAACACTGGTTTAAACACTCATTAAGGAAAGAATAGATTAGGACTTGTTTCCTCTACCTCCAGTGGGTCGAATTATGTGGAAGCAAAGAGGACTTGTTAGTCTTTTCTCTGGCTTTGGTGGGTCTGGAAGTTATTTAAGCAAAGAAGAAAACTCTCCTTGCTTTTCTGGTTCTGTTAAAACACTCCTTCCAGGTTATAGATTTCCAGCAGATAACCCTCCCACCTTTTGTAAGGCCTTCAGCAGATGACCTTTGGTCTCTGTCATGGCACACCCCAACATAATGTACCCCACACACTCAACTGCTTTAAAAGAGGCCCCTTACCTCAGAGCTGTTGCCATTTTCCATTTTTAGTGGCAGTCCATCTATTTGTAGATGATCTTATTAATAAATCTCTGCCATTAACTTTATTTGGCTCCGTTCTTTGCAGCACCTTTCCATCTTTCAGTATCTAGCATGCACTTCACCAACTTCGATCTAACTTGTTTCTTAAAAGTGCACTTACAATTTTACTTTTTTAAGAAAGTGAACTTAAAAAGGAGTGTGAACTTAAATGTATTACATGTATTTTCCCCTTTTGAACAGTCTGTTCTCTTTAAGGACCGGCTGATGTGTACCCCTAGAGGCTCGTCCTGTAGGAGAACCAGAGGGCCATCACTTCCTGTGTAATTACAAAACTGGATTGTAACACTGCCTGGAGTTAGATAATTTACAAAAAAAAAAAGGAAGTAGTACAGAGATTACAGCAGAGAGTGTATTAAAAGGAAAAAAGCAACAGTGAAACTAAACGTCATAGGGAGAAATCCTTTCAGTGTTGTGCAATGTTTCATTTGCTGTTTAAATCCACCCCACTCCCATCCCCCATGAAAATAAAGTGATCTTCATGTTACATGACCACCGCTTTATTTATGCCTCAGATTCCTTGTCCCTTAGTCAATGAAGGTACAAGACAGGGACCCTGCCTTTTGATTGCCACATTTAAAAAGCTGTGTTGTAGAAGATAACCAACCCCCTTCCCCATTCTATCCCCACTTATATTTTGAGGCCATAGAGAAGAAGCGAAAATAAAGGTGAATATAATGCAGAGGTCACTTTCGTACTCAGCAGTAGGCAGTAGATTAACAGGGACGTTTTAAAAAGGCAATCTTTAAAAAGTTTTGCTTAGCGACGTGGCTTATGATTCCTCCGTGGGATTCCAGTCCGGGTCTTGGAGCCGGCCCTCGAGGGGAATGTCCGGACTCGAGTCGGTGCCTTTCTGGCTGGGAATTTCCAGGGTGCAGAAAAAAATCCACGAACCTGGTCCTCGCTGCCCCTTCCCCGCCTCCTCGGCCCCCCTCAGTGCCCACGCAAACCCCTTCCAACGAGAGGATGACCGTATTCTGGAGTCCCGAAAACCGGTTCTTAGCTTCCCTCCCCCCACCCCTCGCTTGGGGGGTGAACTGAAAGCGAATGAACGCTATAAAGGGGCTGGGGACAGGGCTGGCCTCCTCTTGCCACGAGGTCAGACGCCGGCGAGTTCTTAGAGAAAAAGGCTGCTTAATTGCTGCTTATCATGTAACCTCAAAAGGAAACCGATCATCTTTCTCATGCTGTCACGTACTTGGGTTATTATCGCTGATTACAGCTGGAAACAATTGATTTGCTTTTACGTATTTTTATGACTTGACTCTTCAAACCACAAAGGTATATTTTTATTATTTAATATTTCATATGAAAAAGTATCTTAAATGCTAAGGTTTTTTTCCCCCCCCCTTCTATCCTTTTCCCATATTCAGATTCTTACCTTTGGAATCACTTTCTGCTGTTTGAATAGTCATAACTTGCGTTGGGGCAAAATATTGGGTGACAGTTTTGGGGAAAAAGAAAATCTGGGATGTTTTTATACTTATTAAGAACCTTGTCTATTTACCTTCAAGGTCCTGAAAGGACTCACCTGCTGATGAAGTGAATAGACTGGGTGATGAAGTAGCATAAATCTAACATAACAATTTAGTTTGTGATGTAGAACATTGATACTTCCAGGCAGAGATCTCCAAGGGGGTTTGGTCTGTGGGTTTGGAGGTGTACTTTCCTGCCTAGGGTAGGCGTGAAGCTATATGAAAAAAAATATGCAAGTAAATTGAAATATTTTGCAGCGTACTCTCATTCATTCTTATATTACTTTCTGTAAAATTAAAATTTATGAATGAGGGAAACTTGAAATTTGATGACTTGGCTGGACCCCCAGCCAGACTGTTTGTAATAGTCTGTATATTTTAGGTTTGGGGGCAGTTTGTTTTGTAATAAAAGCACATTTCCAGATAGGATGGATTACAGATTTTCTCTACAGGGCTTAGTGAACCTGCTGGAGTCGTGGGAGAGTTGTCCCTAAGAGAATGACAGTTGTATAAATTTTAAGCACTTGGTAATATAGATTGCTTCAATTTAAATCTGGTGTCTAAAGAAACACCATCCACCACTCTCTGCCATCTCTCCAACATCATGCTGCTCAGGCTGATGACACAGTTGGGCAGGGTACAGGAACTGGGTGACAGTCTAGGGCGAGTTAGCATGTGAAATCGGTGCACAACATGCACGTTGAGAAACATCTGGTAGCATCCGGTGCGGAGGTGATGAGCATGCTTAGCATAATTTACTTATCCACATACAGACCCCCTCACTGAAGAACAGGAGGCAAACCTTTGTCTTTGTACTTTGTCCTGAAACAGGTCCTGCTCTCTAAAAGCGAAAGAAATTTCGTAGAAGCTACAGAGAAATGGGCAGCATTATTGAGGGGGAAGATTTTCTAATTGTTCTGAGACAAACACTGAATTACTCCTGAAAAAAACCATTTCCCTTCGATTGATAGCTGACCTGATCTGGTGGCCTCTTTTTTTTACCCCCAGGTTAACAAGAAGATCATGAGGGCCCTTGCTGAACTTTACTTTTTGGCTTTCTTGGCCTGATGCTGAACTCCCAAGGGTGAGATGGGCAGATATTTCTAACCAAGTAGGACCCACCTGCGTCCTGGTTGCTGTAGTCAAAATGGGCAATGGCATAGTGTCTAAGATGTCTAAGGTTCTTGTTATTCTTAAATTAACCAATTTTTGAAGTTGCCTTAAAATTACTATGAACTTTACTTATATATTTTACTTTGATTTCTTATAAACTAAGATATTCTGGTGGTTTAGCATTTTTCAACCAATTTGTTGGCTTTCCATTATTTCTATGGGAGGAGGACATATGAACTCATCTCTGAGGGGAAGTCAGCTCTCTGCTGACAGTTTCAGGACTGTGTAATTTTTAATAGGCTGAGAGCATCACGCTGCCTCACAGGGTTGGTGAAGAGGCTCATTAAAGCTAGTGTATGTGGTTTCTCATGAAAACACTTCCTGTTCTTTTAATTTGAGACTATAAGGTAAAACATTTTCCTTTTAAACTTAGTAGATGAAAATATTTCACTGTTCCTGGGGGATTTAGTGGTCTGGGAATTAATAGTTATTAAACACTTGTTTTGGGAGCTGACCAGCAAAATCTCATTTGGCCCTCATAGTAGCATTTGAGGTGGGTGTAATTAGCCTTACTTTATAGAGAAGGAAATTAGGACTCAAAAGGATTGATAATTGGTGTTAGGTCCTCCAAATATTAAGTGACAGAGCCTGGATTTGCTAACAGATGTTTGGGGATGTTGGCAGAGGTACAGGGGGAGAGGTCAACTTCTTTCCAAGCCTCTTATTTCCCTAGAGCCTTTCTCCTTTCCCACTTATACTTGGCTACTACCTATTCCTTGTTTAGACTAACTGATGAAGTTTTAGCTGATAACTGCCGTAACTCTTCATCTTTTAAGAAAACCATAAGAAAATGTTTTAGACCTTTCAAAGAGTGAAGCTACATGGTGGAAATGTTAGGGGTGTTTGGGTTGATGTTTGAGGCAAAGACATCCTTTTACTTAGCAAGCCATTTTTGGACATAATTACTGGAATTATAAAGAAATGGATATCCTGTTACCTATTTACCTTGCTCATCTCAGGACTTTTCCTCCCTGTTGGGAAGTTAAATATTGGCATAGCATTCCTAGTCACATTCCTGGTGAAGGGCTCACTGCCACTCTCTGAAGAGAGGAACCCATGCACCTAGCAAGCCTATTCACTTTTTTTTTTTTTACCATCTCTGGTGTTGTGCAGGGAGTTAATAAACTACTTGAATTGACTTCTTTCAGAGATAGAAATGTGCATGCTTTGCATCTCTGGTGATTTTTAAAAAATCCTCACATAAGGCTCAGTATGGTGGCTTAAACCAGTAATTCTAGCACTTTCTTTTTTGGAGATGGAGTCTCACTCTGTTGCCCTGGGTACAGTGCTGTGGTGTGTCATAGCTCCCAGTAACTTTAAACTGTCAGGCTCCAGTGATCCTTATGCCTCAGCCTCCTGAGTAGTTGGGACTACAGGCGCCTGACATGATGCCTGGCTAATTTTTCTTTCTAGGGTCTTCCTTTAGCTCAGGCTGGTCTCTAATTCCTGAGCTCAAGTAATCTACCTGTCTTGGCCTCCCTGATTACTAGGATTACAAGTGTGAGCCATCATGCCCAGTCAATTCCAGCACTTTGGGAGGCCAAGGTAGGAGGATCGCTTGAGGCCAAGAGGTCAAGATCAGCCCGGAAAATAGCAAGACCCCTGCCTATATAAAAAATTAAAAAAATTAGCTGGTATGGTGACACTTGGGGTGTACTTATAGTCCCACCTAGTGGGGATGCTGAGGCAGGAGGATTACTTGACCCCAATGAGCGATGATGATGCCATCTGCAGGCAACAACCACCACAAAGTCTCATACCATTCTTTTCTAGAATATTTTGCATTTTCTATAGGCTCTGTACTGTTACATTATTACTTTAATGGAGTAACAAACTATTTGAGTGGTTAAAAATAAAATGCTCCTATGAATTATGGATGTATTTTGATATATTTATTACTTTGTATACTTGGGGGATTGGTTCCAGGACCCCATATATGAAAATCTGCACATACTAAGTCCTCCAGTCAACCGCAGAACTGGCATATATCAAAAGTTGGTGCATCTCCAGTCCTCTGATTGTTTCAGTCAGATTTGCTGTTTATGACAGCATGTTTTTTGTAGTGTAGCTAATACTATTAATCATGCATACTCAAAGAGGGGGATATTGCCCGCAAGAGGGTAGAAGTTAGTTCTTTGAGAGATCTTAGATACAGTTTATGGCCCTCCAAAGGGCCATGGTACATGAACATATACAATATATCTGTGGTACTAAACTTTCATCAGGGGATGATTAGGAAAAAGTATCTAAAAAGGCTCTGTGAGGGGCACATTAGTGAAAGAAAGGCTGAGACACATAGCTATAAATGCGCTACAGGTGCTTACTCTCTGGCTTATCATCTTTTTGTGTCAACATCATTTCCCTGAATTTTAAAGTACTAGCTTCCAGAGGAGAAGGGATATTTTCCTCCTTCTTTCTTTTCCCCATATTTCTTTATTTCAGTAAAGTTTTCTTCGTATTCTTTTGTTTTCTTTCTTTCTTCTTCTTTTTTTTTTTTTCTGAGACAGAGTGTTGCTCTGTTGCTCAGGGTAGAGTGCTGTGGGGTCAGTCTAGCTCACGGCAACCTCTAACTCCTGGATTCAATCTTTCTGTCTCAGCCTCCCCAGTAGCTAGGACTACAGGTGTTACCACAATGCCCAGCTGATTTTTTTTCTATACTTAGTAGAGACAGGGTCTCAAACTCCTGACCTAAAGTGATCCTTGGCTTGGCGCCTGTAGCCCAGTGGTGAAAGCCCTGGCCAGACTCTCTGAGGCTGGCAGGTTCAAACCCAGCCTAGGCCAGCTAACAAATTAAAATAACAATGCCAACTGTGGAGGGTGCCTGTAGTCACAGCTACTTGGGAGGCTGAGGCAAGAGAATTGCTTAAGCCCAAGATTTTGAGGTTGCTGTGAGCTGTTATGCCACGTGGGTCAATTAGTTAGACTCTTTTTCAAAAAAAAAAAAAAAAAAAATGAATAAATAAAAAATAAATAAATAAAATGATCCTCCCGGCTTGGCTTCCTGGAGTGCTAGGACTACAGGTGTGTACCATGACACCTGGCCAATTGAATGATTTAATACGCATTTTGTGGATGAGAAAACAGTCTTACAGAAGTAATTAAAGCTGGATGGTTATTTAGTGAATGGAGCTGGGATTTGAACCCAGGTTTGGTTGACATCAAGACCCTATGTTTAAGGGATAAAGAATATTGCAAGGGGCAGTGCTTGTGGCTCAAAGGGATAGGGCACCGGCCCATATGCCAGAGGTGGTGGGTTCAAGCCCAGCCCTGGCCAAAAAAAAAAAAAAAAAAAAAGAATATTGCAGATAAGAATTCTAGCTTGGATGAAAGTTTGGGACAAGAATTAGTATGCTAATTTTGAAGATATTCATAAGGACTGCATATTGAAGCATAGAAGGACATACGATGGGATAGTGTGTTAGTTTGCAAGGGCTACCATAACACTATGTCATTGATGGGGTGGCTTGAACCCATCAAAAGGCTATTCTTTAACTGTTTTGGAGATTGGAAGTCCAAGATCAAGGTATTGCCAGCTTTGGTTTCTCCTAAGGCCACTTTCTTTGACTTGTACATGGCCACCTTGTTTTTGTGTCCCCACATGTGGCCTTTTCTCTGTGCATGTGTGTCCCTGGTATCTCTTCCTCTTTTAAGAACACCAGGTAGATTGGATTCGGGCTTACCCTAACAGCCTCACTTTATCTTAATCACTTCTTTAAAGGTCCTGTCTTGGCCAGGTGCTGTGGCTCATGTCTGTAATCATAGCACTCTGGGAGGCAGAGGCGGGTGGACTGCTTGAGCTCAGGAGTTCAAGACCAGCCTGAGCAAACTGAGAGCCTAGCTCTTTAAAAAAAAAAAAAATAGCTGGGCATTGTGGCAGGCACCTGTAGTTCCAGGTACTTGGGAGGCTGAGGCAAGGGGCTTCCTTAAGCACAACAAACCTTGAGTTTGAGGTTGCTGTGAGCTTCGAGACCATGGCACTCTTCCCAGGGCGGCAGAGTAAGACTCTCTCAAATAAACAAACAAAACACCCCAAAAGTTAATACTTTGGGGGCATATTTCTTAGAGGTCCTGCTGAGTATGTAAATAATTGACTTTTATTTGTGTTACATGAATGATGACTTCACTGAAAATCTGCACAATTCAGTTTTAGCTCTGGATTACTTCAGTTGACCTTTGTGAAGCTTTTATCTGTGTAGAGTAGATGTTTAACTTAACCTCCTAAGGTTTTTATTTTATTTTGTTTTTCACTCTATATTTAAGGTAATGTTTACTAAAAGAAAAGAGGCGTATTAATGATCAGTGAGCTGGTTTGGGTTTGTCTTCTTTCAGTCAGGCTGTCTGAACCTGGAGATACCCTTGGAGTTCTTCAGTTCTAAAATCCTCATTCTAAGCCTCTCACTTGAACCCAAACCAAAGTATTCTTATTGCTGTTTTAATGAACATTCAGGAGAAAAATATTACCAGTTCAGACTTTTCATGAGGGAGGAGCTTTGCTCGCCTTCTAATGACTTAGTGCTTGTTTTTGGAACTGGATTTAAAAAATTAGTCAGTGTAACAAATTGCAGGGTGTCCACTTTTTATGCACACCCTATAATTTTGTAGTTCTTGATCTAAACATATTTCCTCCTCTTGGAAAAAACCTACATGCTATAAGCCACCATGTGCCCAGACGATAGAGTTAGTGGAGTCGGCTCTCTCATAGTCTTTGAGGTGAATTATAAGAGTCCATCTATTATCATCCTCCTGAGTTATTTTGAATTTTTTTTTTTTTTATATTTTGGTTACAGTATTGGTGGTAGGATATACTATGATATGGATCATCTCTGTCTGTCTGTCTTTATTTATTTTTTGCTAGATCTCACCCACAGTCTTCTTTTTTCCCTTCCACCTCTCTTTGCCTGTAGGATGTACTATATGTAGTCATGCACTTTGTATTAATACATTAGAAATCTACAGATCTGTTTTGTACTTTGTATACTGTTCGATACTTACAATCAAAACTTTTACTATCGTACTGAATAAATTTAGTCTTATTAGAAAATAAAAAAAATAAATAAAGGCCCCATCTCTAAATATAGTCACATTCTGTGGTAACAGGGTTTAGGACTCCAACACATGAATTTTGAGGGGACAAAATTCAGTCTATACCAGATAGGTGTTTGATATAACTGGTTTTAGAGGATGTGGAAACCAGGCATAGAAATTTAGTTTTGATGGCTGGGCACAGTGGCTCATGCTTGTAGTACTGGCACTCTGAGAAGCCTAGGCAGGAGGATACCTTTGGGCCAGGAGTTCAAAACCAGCTTGAACAAGAGCGAGACCCTGTCTCTATAAAAAACAGAAAAACTAGCTGGTCATTGTGGCACATGCCTGTAGTCCCAGCTACTTGAGAGGTTGAGGCAGGAGGATCATGTGAGCCCTGGAGTTTGAAGTTGCAGTGAGCTATGATGATGCCATTGTACTCTAGCCAGGGTGACAGAGTGATACCCTGTCTCAAAAAAAAATTTTTTTTTCGTTTCGATGTAAGAGCTCATAGCATTTTGATTATGGTAGAGCTGGGGAAAGGCAGGGGAAAACAGGGCTTTCCCAAACAAGCTTCCAGCTGCTCTTAAACATGATGGTGGTGAGAATGAGTACAAGGAGATGGTAGGAACCATTTTGGAGAAGGAACTATGAGGACTTTTCTATAGTGGAATGAAGGAGTAGAAGGAGTCAATTCTTTAAATCTTCTAAAGATTTTTGGAAAAAATGTTAGATTTTTGGAAAAAATGTTAGATTTTTCCATTCTTTTGGTGGTAGTAGAGGGACAAGGAGGGGCATGAGGCAAGTTTGGTTTTAGACTTGATACGTATACTCTTGGCAACACGGAATTAGAACTCAGAGAAAAGGTCAGAGCTAGAGATAGGAATCAACTCTCCCCAGGACAGAGGTGAATCTGTGGGAGCAGGTGAGATTGTTCAGGTTTTAAAAGGACGAGAGACAAGAATTCTCAGGTCTCAAAATGTCTTGCTGTTATACGGTTTACAAGATAGTAGAGAGGCTTTCTGGGAACTCTCTAGCTAAAATAGCACTTTGACTTTGTTCCTTGACCTTGTTTTGCCTTTCTTCATAGCATGTTATTACTGCCTAGCATTATATTATTGTCTGTCTTTCCCAGTAGAATGGAAGCTTCATGAGGGCACAGACTTTCTATTTAGTACTGTATTCCTAGGACTTGAATGAGTGTCCCGAACATTGCAGGTGCTCAATAAATACTTATTGAATAAATTTATGAATAGGTAAATTTTTATGATCAATAAAATTTAAATTGATAATTTGATTGCTGGATATTGTGTTTTTTTGTTTTTTGTTTTTTTTTGAGACAGAGCCTCAAGCTGTCACCCTGGGTAGAGTGCCGTGGCATTACAGCTCACAGCAACCTCCAACTCCTGGGCTCAGATGAGTCTCCTGCCTCCGTCTCCCAAGTGACTGGGACTACAGGCACCTGCCACAACACCTGGCTATTTTTTGGTTGCAGCCATTATTGTTGTTTGGTGGACCGGGCTGGATTCAAACCCACCAGCTTAGGTGTATGTGGCTGGCGCCTTAGCTGCTTGAGCCATAGGCGCTGAGCCAGGACATTGCCTTTTAATTGTTTCTTAAAGTAACATTTTGTTCTTTAACAAGTGCTTTCTGATAAATGAACATATAGACACATGCATTTGAAAATCTCTAAATATCCAACCTAAAAATTTAGTTTTGTTTCTATTTGTGTTTTCTTTTAATTTGTACTTTCCCCAAGTCAAGATCACCTAGGATCCTACCCCTTCTCCGCTACAGCATTCCTTTATGAGAAAGTAGATGTGACTTTCTTTAAAAGTCCCCTGTATTTTGGTAATCTGGTTACTCTTATGATATTATCTGTTTGTATCTACTTTAAAAACCAATTTCATAGAAGGTTATTCGTAGAGTTCTTAGTTTCTATCACCATCTCTTTTCTTTTTGCTAGTCATACCTGTATGTAAAGATTCCTGTCTCATTATATCTATGTGAATGCCAGCATACCATATAAACATTAAGAAATGTTTCTCCATTCTTTCCTTCAGGAGAACTGTAGGTTATAGGATGGTGTGAGGGGGTTGTCATAAAATTTAAAGATAGACATTTAAACTAACTCATTCTCTTTCTTTTTTCTAAGGGATCATAATCAAAAATCTGATTCTACTTTTATTTCATTACAGGTAAAGACTTATACTCAGTCTAATTTCTCTTTTTCAGTAGTCTGAGTGATTATGAAGGGCACTAGAATTAATGGGTAAAGTAATTTGAAGCAGTGATTTCCCCGCAGATGGAGAATTCCTCCTTAAAGGACTTTTGGACTCACTAGAAAAGTGTTTTCAAGGGGTTCACAACCCCCTTTTAAAGATCACAGTGGCCATAGAGCACCTTTTGATGGAGTGCCATTGTGCCATTCCTTTGGGGCCGGTGGGGGCCAGGGTGAAGACAAAGGATTGAGAATCCCTAATCAAAGATTCTGAGAGTTGGGCAGCTCCTGTGGCTCAAAGGAGTAGGGCACTGGCCCCATATGCCAGAGGTGTCAGGTTCAAACCCAGCCTTGGCCAAAACAAAAAAACAAAACAAAACAAAAAAAACCCAAAGATTCTGAGAGTTAAAAATGAATAGGACACATAAAACTAAAGGATGACTTTGATTCTGTTCTTTACTATTTACAGCAGAATTGCTGTTGGTCCCCTAGACCTTGTTTGCGTGAATTTCATGGAACGTTTTCATTGTGTAGGATGATGTAGGCTTATAGGAAGAAGCTACTCTGCAAGGCATCAGGGCAAGTCTGTAAACTCAGAGTGAGATTAAGAAGTGAACTGTTAAGCATGCTTGTTGGAAATAGAGAAGAATAGAAGAGGGTGACAGGAGAATCTGTTTACTGAATATCATGGCCAATTTAGTGCATCTTCATGAACTATTCACTATAATCATTTTCTAGTTTATAAATTCTACAATTATGATTTTTAAAAAATACGTTGGACTCCTTTCTAACCATTTTGATTGCACAAATGTGAAATTGTGCTGGGAGAAAAATGGTATTCCAAAGTAGAAGTAACAGGTTTTAGTCTAGTCTGTAATCTATCCTTCCCTGCTCCCCAAAGCCACACACACACAAAGTTGGGGGGATATTTACTTAATGGACATGATAATTTATGAGAATAAGAAGGAAACTAACATGTATTGAGTGTCTAGGCTGTGTCAAGTACTTTATTTACATTGTACGTGATCTTAGCAGTTTGTGTTGGATACTGGCACCCACTTTATAGGTGAATAAACTGAGGCTCAGAGATTAAGGAATTTGCCCAGTGTCACATAGCTGGTAAACACTAGTGCTGGCTCTGCAGGTTTCAAAGCCATGACAGTACAGTGCCTGTAAGCACTTTTGCTTAAAGCAAGTATTGGCATACTTTTTCTGTAATGGGCCAAATAGTAAATATTTTAGGTTTTGTGAGCCAAGAGACAATAAGATGGAGGATATTATGTAGCCACTTATATAACCATTAGAAATACAGCCATTTAAGAAGCCACCACTCTTCCTTTTCTCCTAAGTGACCTGAGGTGATCTGTGAAAATGGTTCACTATTCACTTGACCCAGAAAACCCCACAAAGTCATGCAAGTCAAGAGGCTCAAATCTTCGTGTTCACTTTAAGAGCACACATGAAACTGCCCAGGCCATCAAGGGTATGCATATACGAAAAGCCACCAAGTATCTGAAGGATGTCACCTTAAAGAAGCAATGTGTACCATTCCGACCTTACAATGGAGGAGTTGGTAGGTGTGCCCAGGCCAAACAGTGGGGCTGGACACAGGGTCAGTGGCCCAAAAAAAGTGCTGAATTTTTGCTGCATATGCTTAAAAATGCAGAGAGTAATGCTGAACATAAGGGTTTAGATGTAGAGTCTCTGGTCATTGAGCATATCCAAGTGACCAAAGCACCCAAGATGTACCGCCGAAATTACAGAGCTCATGGTCACATTAACCCATACATGAGCTCCCCCTGCCGCATCGAGATGATCCTTACTGAAAAGGAACAGACTGTTCCCAATCCAGAAGAAGAGGAAGCACAGGAGAAAAAGATATCCCAGAAGAAACTGAAAAACAAAAACTTATGGCACAGGAATAAATGCAACATAAAATAAATGCAAATAACAGTAAAAGGAAGAAAAAAAAAAAGAAATGCAGCCATTTTAAAATGTAAAAACCATACTTAGGCAACAGTCTATGCAGTAAGCTAGATCAGTATCCAGAAAATGTAAGGCAAAAGCATCTTGGGGAGAGGCAAGCTAATAGCTTGAATTTGCCTGATTCAACAGTTCAGATTTCCTTGTTAACTAATTCTAGTTCTTCCTATTCGTAGCTCTGCTTGTTTGACGTATTCTCTCTGCTAGTATGGGTTGTGACTGGCGAGATTTCATAACTGCATATTTCACCTTAATATTTGATCATTCTCCCAGCCCTAACTTACATTAGACGGAATGTATATATAGCATACATACATAGTATTCGGTATAGGTGGATCTTCAATAGTGATAATTATTGTACCACAATATTATTATAATCTGGGTCCATAATTTTTTATTATTTTATGATAATAAAACTATTTTATTGGTAACGATAACTGTTTTGCATGTGTTATAGGCAGATTTTTCCTTCTTGGCTCTTAAATGTTTTTATAATAAGTCTTTTTATCTGGCACATGCTAGTGTCCTTGTCCATAGAAATTAAAAATAAATCCCTTGTGGCCCTGCTCCGTGGCTCATGCCGGTAATTCTAGCACTCTGGGAGGTCAAGGTGGGAGGATCACTTGAGCTCAGGAGATTGAGACCAGCCCAAGCAAGACCAAGACCTGATTTGTACTAAAAATACAAAATTAGCAGGGCATTGTCATGAGTTCCTGTAGTCCCTCAGGGACTCAGGAGACTGAGGCAGGAGGATGGCTTGAACTCAGGAGTTTGAGGTTGCTATGAACTAGGCTGATGCCATGGCATTCTAGACTAGGCAAAAGAATGAGACTCTGTCTAAAACTAACTAACTAATTAAATAAATAAATCCCTTGAAACCCATGTGAAAAACAAACAGAAATCCCCTAAAACCTCCAAATCAAGTATTTCTGAATTAAAAGTTCTAGAATTAAAATTATTCTTGAGAAAATGCAGCAGCATATAAAACATACATATCTTAATAGAAAACATAAAATTATATTCTCATCTCTCATTCAGTTTGACAAAAATGTTATCTGTATTAAAAAGGGCAAGGGAAAGGAAATTTTTTTTTTTTGAGAGAGAGGCCTACTATGTCACTGTCGATAGAGTGCCATGGCGTCACAGCTCACAGCACCTTCAAACTCTTGGGCTTAAGTGATTCTCTTGCCTTAGTCTCCCAAGTACCTGGGACTATAGGTGCCTGCCACAGTGCCTGGTTATTTTTTGTTGCAGTTATCATTGTTGTTTTTAGCTAGCCTGGGCTAGGTTCGAACCCACCAACTTTGGTGGCAAGTGCTGTAACCACTGTACTACGGGTGCTGAGCCGGGAAAGGAAATTTTGAATATGAAGTTTTTGAAAAACAAAAATCAACATTTAAATCAGTGGAATCAACATGTTTATTAAGCAACTACATACTGAACATTTACAAGTACCGTATCAGTATATGGTGGCTCTTCAATAGTGATAATTATTATACCACAGTATTATTATAATATGGGTCTATAATTTTTTATTATTTTATTGGTTATGATAACATATCCCATTTCTATATTAATGAGGCAGTAAGCTCAATATAACTAACTTTTCAGAGATAACCTTTTCTTTGGGGAAAAGAAGAGTTTTACCTGAAAATGTAAAGAAAACAAGAACAACACTTGGAGTTTCTTAGCTTTATGCCTTAGCAGGTGCATGTAGGCCAAAGCTTCCTACAGAGGAAGAGGGAAGAGTCTTTCTATCAATGGGTCTTTACTTAATTTCTTAAAATTCAAGTATAAAACATTAGTTCTTTGAGGCTAATTAATTGCCTCCAGATTTTTCCGCCTTAAAAAATAAATAATCTCAGGAAAGGTAACAGAGTTACCGTCTACTTATTGGACCATAATATAGTCTATCTCAAACTTTTGTAGGGAACTACGTACTATGATGTGAATTAGTTTGTCAGAGTTTTCTTCTTGAAAACTAAAATCATTCTCCAGAGCATAGGAGATTTTTATAGCAGAAAGATTTATAGGGGAGGGTAATTTGGATTATAGCATATTACTATCTAGAATCTGCAGATTTGTGTAAGAAAAGGAGTGGTAAAAAGGAGAAAGGAGAAGGAAAAGGGAAGGAGAAACAGGAATTGAGAGGATAAGGTACTTTTCTTTCTTCTTCATTCTTTTTAAGCCAAATCATATTTTAGTGTCCCTTGAAAGCAGACAGGAATTAACATTATTCCTACATTTGCTGTTTATTTCATTCTCATGTGTGGAAATGAAATCTTTGAGTCGTCAAAGGCAGAGAAAGCAGAAGCAACCATAGAACTTATAGTACTCTGCCTGTTTGGGCAAAGTTCACCTGCATAATTTTTATTTCTAATTGTATTTATCATGGATAAAGTTCATTATTATAAATAGAAACCGGGAAGCACCTGGTTCTACGAGCTAAATTTACAAGGTGAATTTTAGGAAAGTGTACTTGTTTTATGCGGATGTTTTGTGTGAGTTTTGATCATTACTATTAGAGTGTGTGTATGTAAGTTAGCCCTTCAGACCAATACCAAACATTTTCTGTTGTACATATCATATGATTTTGCACGGATCATGTACATTTTATACTATGTGAATATTTTCTGAAATCAAATAGAAAACCTTTCGCTTCTTTAGAAATGAAGTGTTAAAGAGGAAGAAAAAACTGTTTTGTTTCCAATTTTTATACTTGGATTTCTGCTGGGCTTAGAAGGGTGCGATGCTGAGAAGGCATTTCAGGGTATGGCAGTGTTGCTGTGACTCAGCCTCTCTTTATAAGTCATCTCCTGATTGGGATATTCAGCTGTGCGACCTGGCTTTGTACAAGGTATTTCTTCTGCTTATCCGTCAGAGGACAGGCATTGGGTGCCAACTGGGGAGCAGTAGAATTAATTGTCAACGTGGACAACTCACCTGGCATGTCATAGGTGCTCAAAGGAGAACGACAAAGTGGTACATGGCACCTCTTAGGCCACTTTCATGTAAAGGGGAAGCTCCAGAGAGATTACTCCAGGGGCACTATTAATTTTGCCTTGATGCAATCAGTCCACAATATGCAAAGTTGTACATACTGTACATATAGTACTTAGAAAAGTCTCAAGTTCATTTTGTCAACACTGAGGATAATGTTCAGAGATGAGCAAATCATTCACTAATTCATTGGTATTATGACTAGGTTAACTGGGCAGATCGATAATTACCTGCTTTGAGAAATTTCTTCACTATAGCATACTGTGCTTTACTATTAGGTGCTAATCATTTGTTGCAAATGGGACCTAGAAAATTACTTTTGCAGACATCCTCTTAGCCTTTCCAGATCAAACCACACAAAATAATGGATTATGCCATTTGCAAGGAAGCAGTTATAGATCTTACTAAGTACAGCTGTCTGTGCCATAGCCTAGAAGATCAGTTGTTTTAGGTGTCATAGGGGGAAGTCTGTGAATACCAATAGAACAGAGCACATGTATCTCATGAATAGCAAAAGTATCTGAGTATATGACCAGAATGTTCATATATCCAGGTATAAGCTCCACAAAGACAGGGAAGTGTGTTTGTCTAATGTACTGCTGTGCCCGTGCTTAGAAAAGTCCCTGCCACTTGAAAAGCATAGCCACACAGAAGAGTGGAAACGAATTGGAAAAATATGTGGTTTCATTTGCTCCTCTGCATTAAAACAAAATCTGTTTGAATACCCCAAAATTTAAATGTTTCTTAAGATGTTAAAAAAGGTTTTACAGGCTGGACGAGGTGGCTCATGCCTGTAATCATAGCACTTTGGGAGGCCGAGGCAGGTGAATTGTCTGAGATCATAGGTTCAAGACCAGCCTGAGCCAGAGTGGGAACTCCTCTCTAAAAATAGCTGGGGGGGGGGGGGCGCCTGTAGTCCCAGCTACTTGGGAGGCTGAAGCAAGAGAATTGCTTAAGCCCAAGAGTTTCAGGTTGCTGTGACCTGTGACACCACAGCACTTTACCAAGGGCTACAAAGCGAGACACTGTCTCAAAAAAAAGAAAATTTGGGGCAGTGCCTGTGGCTCAAAGGAGTAGGGCGCTGGCCCCACATGCCAGACGTGGCGCATTCAAACCCAGCCTTGGCCAAAAACTGCAAAAAAAAAGAAAGAAAAAATAAAATTTGGCCTCATGCAGATGTATAGTTGGAAAGGGAAAAAATTAAAAACACTTTTAATAGTTTTTTCAGGTAATTTGGGTATCCTTTAATGCTGTACCAAAACAAGTGATAGTTCCTTAAAGGATAGATACGATATGGAATCTAAATCAGTGAACTTTTTAATATTCTGATATATTTAAATCCATGGTCTCCCTTGCATTTCAAATGGATCTTTTTATCCCTGTGTGATTTTGTAATCTTGTCTTCTTCATTTGAAAAATACCAGTTAATCAAATTATGCAAACTTTCTAAATGTTCCCACTTTTTATTATACAACGTCAAGAAAATCACATCTGTTAATTACACATCACCATTGATCTTATAAAAAAAGTCTTCAGGTATTGGGAAGCTATCAAGCAGAAAGTGTCAGACAGAAGTTCCAAAATTCTCATTTTCATTTGAAAACTCGAATTTTATCATTGGCAAAAAGTACTGTTATCTTCCTTGATGTGACAGGTTTACTTTGTTCTTAAAAAAAAAAAACTTGACAAATACCTATGTATGAATAACCATCGTTTGTCAATCAACTATAATTGGTATTCCATGAAAAACAGGGGCTTATTCAGCTTTTGATTAGGACAAATGGCAGTGTTATCTTATTCAACCTAATAAACAAATACTTTTCTTTGAGGCAACTGTCATACAGCACAAACTTCTTTGCATATTTCCCATTTTGCCACATAGAATATTAAAAAATGTGTATTTCAAGGGTCAGAATTTAATAAAATTGATTGTTAATGTTTTACATAGGACTTCTTAAATGAAAATGATCCCCTTTTCTTTCTGCAAATGGTGGTGGTAAGGAATACAATGATTATTTTGTTGGAATACAATGGTGGTGGTAAGGAATACAATGATTACCTGTTCATTTTGTTGCCACTGCCTTGATTTGTTCTTAAGGCACCAGCAGTTTTACCCACCATTGCTTTTCTACCATCAGTGCAAATATAAACACAATTGTCCAAGGATAGATGATGAATTTCAAAAATGTTAGTGTATACTTTAAGTGTTTCATCATTCCTTGTATTTGTTGTTAAGCATTCAAAAAAAAGATCTTCACTGATGGCTGGTGCTGATACCAGATGAATATAACCAGAACAGCAAGTCCAGACAGTCTGTAGATTAGTCTATTTCTAAAACAAAAGTGTAATTCTGCAGACAAAAATCAGTTGTCTGCAGTTAAAGCTATAATTCAGTGAGTTACTGTATAATTGGGACATGGCAGTGCTATGATTTCTTTTACTGACTAGAAGGCATTCAGCAAAATAAACGCTATCAGGCTTTATTGGTCTTTCACCTATGTTCACTTCATCAGCCAGTGCAATATAATAACTTACTGTGTAAGGTTATGGCTTTTTCAAGTTAGAAAAGCGGCTCCAAATCATCTTTGGTTGTGTAAACATTCATTACATCTATATTTAAACATTCAATTTCTTTTCTTAAAACTCTGACTTATTGGTTGCAAAATGGTTACAACATAACTGACACCATAAAACTATTTGAAAATGTTCTCATGCATAAGACACAATAAGGTAAATTATTATCCTTATATACCCTTATATGTATATAAAGCCCAGAGAAAGATAGCATCACTGTATTTTTATTTCTTATTCTTTCTCCCTTCCATGGATCACACAACTCACTGATATGCCATTTATCATTTTCGGTATCTTTAGATTTTGACAGTGTATATGAGCCGTGGGGAAATGAGTCTTATAATGTCCCACTTTTAAGCAAAAGATCAGGTTCCAGAGTTAGGTGAAGATTTTAATCTCCTTTCCACCTGTAATGGAGCAATGTGACTTTAGACCAATTTTCCAGGCTCCAGTTTTTAAAATACTTTTTTTTGTACATCAGGAAGCATCAGTGGCTTTGGGGGTTCTGGCTTGAGGTATCTAAAGAGACTATAGTTAAAACATTGTCTAGCGCTGCACTCACCTGAAAGCCTGATGCAGGGCTGGGGGAACCCTCTTTCAAAGTAGCTCACTCACCTGGCTATCAAATTGGTGCTGGTTGTTGACCTCAGCTGACTTTTCCAGATGGTGCAGTGTCTTCCTGTCATGGTGGCTCTCTCCCCCAGAATGAACTTTCAACCGTGTATCAGCAGAGCAATGGCAACATCTCATCACTCAGCCTAATATACCAAATTGGGTTTATATTTCAACATCTAAATGAAGCAAAGTATATTTATTTACATTTGCTTTTTGCAGTGATATTAATAACCATTGTTGATTGTGTGTGGGAGGCCTTGTAGGCATCAGGAGTTACAGTCTTCTCAAACAGTATTATTGCTTTGGTAGTGCATAGAAAGGTTGTTTAGTTTGAAACACTGATCTTTCATTGACCATTTTGGTCTTTATTAAGTTCTCTAGTTGTCACGATTTTGAAGTTTAAATTTTTGTATAACAAGTAAAACAGGAAGAGAATTAATTAAAACAATGAGATAATTCTGTAAAAAAATTTTTGTCTATGAATTTATTTGAATGGGCATTTAGGCCCATTAGTATCCATAAAATATGGTAGGAGAAAAAAAAGTCCAAATTGATTTTCCTGGGAAACTCCAATATATCAGGGTTCTCCAGAGAAACAGAACCAATAGGTTCTACTTAAACACATAGAAAGAGATTTATTATGAAGGATTGGCTCCCAAAATTATGAGGCCAATAAGTCCCATTACCTACCATCTGCGAGCTGGAGAACCAGAAAAGCTGGCAGTGTAGTTCTAGTCCAGGCCCAAAGGCCTGAGAACCAGGGGAGCTGGTAGTGTTAGTCCTGGTTGGAGTCTGAAGAACCAAGAACCAGATGTGCTGATGTAGGGAAAGGTGGATTCCAGTTGAAGAAGAATCTCTGCCTTTTTGTTCTATTCTGGCCCTCAATGCCCTGGATGATGCCTACCCACACTGGGGAGCAGGGATCTTTTTTCCTCAGTCTGTTGATTCAAATGGTGATCTCTTCCAGAAACATTTACCCCAAAATAATGTTTTACCAGCTGTCTGGGCATTTCTTACTCTCATGAAATTAACACATGAAATTAACCATCACTCTCAACATTTCCTCTGAAGCTTCTTTTAAGCAATTTTGGTTTCTGAGCCTCCACAGATATATGAAGGGAATTGTTTCCTTTTTATATATTTATAAAACTTACCAAAAATTTAGGGGGAGAGGGTGGCGCCTGTGGTTCAAAGGAGTAGGGCTCCAGCCCCATAAGCCGGAGGTGATGGGTTCAAACCCAGCCCCGGCCAAAAACTGAAAAAAAAAAAAAAAAAAAAAAGTTAGAGGGAGAGAGAGGCAACAGAAGTTTCAGGGAAATACATTTGTGAGAAACACGGAAATACAGTAACTTGTTGCTTAACATCAGGGATACATTTTGAGAAATGTGTTGTTAAGTGATTTTTGTCCTTATGTGAACATCACAGAGTCTAATTACACAACTTGAATGGTATACCCTACAATACACGTAGCCTATATGATGTAGTCTGTTGGTGCTAGGCTACAAACCTTTTCAGAGCATATTTTCATTGTGAATATTGTCCAGACGTATTCAACCTTCTTTTTGTTTATGCTGCACATAGGCAGAAGAATCAGTCATCCTGAACCACACATTTAAAACACAGATGCTAACAAAAGCTGATAAGCAAAAAAAGACCATGGATAAATTTTGCAATATCTGATATGACAGATAAGTAAAACAAGGCCTTAAATAATCTGCCCTGGGCCACAGATTGAACACCCCTGTGTGTAGGCTAGTGTACCATGATGGTAAGTGTGTTTGTGTATCTAAACTTATCTGAACATAAGGCCAGGTGCAGTGGCTCATGCCTGCAATCCTAGCACTTTGGGAGGCTGAGGTGGGTGTATTACCTGAATTCAGGAGTTTGAGACCAGCTTGACCAAGAGCAAGGCTTTGTCTCTAAAAAAAAGTAGCCGGGTGTTGTGGCAGGTGCCTGTAGTCCCAGCTACTTGGGAGGCTGAGGCAAGAGGATCATTTGAGTCCAGGAGTTTGTGGTTATTGTGAGCTATAATGTCATGGCATTCTACTGAGGGCAATAAAGTGAGACTCTGTCTCCAACAAAGAAACAAACAAACTGAACATAGAAAAGTAAAAATATGGGAGTGTTGACAAAAAGGAAGCCATACTTTGTAAAATAATTTAAAGAGGTTTATTCTAAACCAACTTTGAGGACCGTGATCTACAGCTACATCCATGAAGCACTGAGCAAATGGACTCATGGTGGTGGTTGGGTTATAGTTTCATTTCATACATTTTAGGGAGACAAGAATTATAGTTTTAAATCAACATATTGAAGGCATACATTGGTTTGGCTCAAAAGGGTGGGACATCTCAAAGGAAGGGTCCACAGGCTGTAGGTGGGTTTAAGATTCTTTGGCTGACAATTGGCTGAAAGAGTTAAGCTTTGTCTAATATAATCAGGAGTCAGCAAAAGGGAATGCTGAGCTAACATAAGAGTCAATTCATCAGAGTCAAACTGCAGGATACATGTCCAGACTCAAGAGGTTTGTTGTGTATATTGAGGACCTCTGTTAATGAGTCATAGAGGACATCTCTAAAGCAGCCCAGGGACCCGAGGCATGTCTGCTCTCCCTCCTTTCTCAGGGCTAGCAACTCAGTTTTAGGGATCCCTTTGGCCAAGAGGGGTTCCAGTCAGTTAGTCGCTGGCTGGGGTGAGGAGCCTTAAGATTTTATTTTATTTCATAGTATTATAATTTTACGGGACCACCATCGTACGTGTGGTCCATTGTTGACTGAAACGTTGTTTTGCAAGGCATGACTATATTTACTTTGGTATTACCATCACCAGGGTCTTATACTACCTATGAAAACAGAAACCATCCAAGATCATTGTGTCCCCTTCCTCCCTCCTGAAACCCTCATGCTTTGCTCTGCTGATTTCCCATCATCAGGAGCTGGCATCCCTGTTCACCTGATCGTGATCCCAAACTCTGGCCCAACTGCTTTCACTGCTCCCCGTGGCCACCTGGGTCAGACCTGTGTGTTCTGCCTGAGTGATGATGCCTAGCTCTGCTTTCTTTCCATTTACTTCCCTCTTCCCACTGTCTCCATCCCAGAGTCAGGTTAGTTATCTCTTTGGTTACTGCAGTGGTTCCTAAGGGCATCTGAGCCCCTCAGTCTCACCCCTCTCTCAACTGCTTCCAGGTTAATTTTGCCTTCCTAAAATTCTTCCATGCTTCCTCACTGTTTATTAAGTTCCAGTGTCTCAGCCACTGAAGGTGCTCCACCCAAAGCGCCAAGTTGCCTTTTACACTTAATATCATCATCTTCCCTTTGACAATCCTAAAGAGACTACAAGCTCTTATATGACCTTAATTCCTTGTTCATGATGTTCCCTTTCTCTGTAAATGCTCTGGGCTCAAATCACACCTGTCCCTTAGGACCTATCTCAAGTGTCATCTCTCCTGCAAACATTTTCCTCCTGACCTCCTTTTCCACTAATCATAGTTTCTCTTTTAAGTCCGTTGCACTGAACTTTGTATCCCTCGTGATATTTAATCATATTTTTTTAATATAGCACGTGTGTACTTACCTTATCACTTATCATTTCTTTCTTTTTTTTTCTTTTGTAGAGACAGAGTCTCATTTTATTGTCTTGGGGAGAGAGCTGTGGCGTTACAGCTCACAGCAACCTCCAATTCCTGGGCTTAGGCGATTCTCTTGCCTCAGCCTCCCAAGTAGCCGGAACTACAGGCGCGCGCGCCCCACAACGCCGGATTATTTTGTTGTTGTTGTTGTTGCATTTTGGCCGGAACCGGTTTGAACTGGCCACTATCGGTTTTGAGGGCTGGCTCCCTACCCACTGGGCCACAGGTGCCGCCCATCACTTATCATTTCTACAAATTATAAAGTACGCAGTTGAAAGGACAGGCTTAATGTAATTCATCGTTTCCTCCTGCAAACTTTTACTTCTTTAAAAATTTTCGCTAGTTGGACTTCAATAAATAGTTGTGTAAATCTAGTGGGAAAAAAATACTCAATATAGGAAAGGTCAAAATTCCTGTGTTTATCAGACACAGTGTAAAGCAATGCATATAGGTATATATATATATATAAAATACACACACATATATATAATGCAAACACATAAAGTGTGTATATTTTGCTAGTACTGAAGGATAAAGAAACGTAGGCATTACTTTTTATCCCAGGGTTGCGCCTAAAAAATGATCAGTCGTGGCCCAGATGATAATTGAAGGCACAAAAATGCCTCAGCATCTCTTTCAATTTGGGACCTAGCCCCAAAGTGCGCTGGCAAACACTTCTCAAGTTTTAAGGAGGCAGCCTGCTCTGAGGCACTTGAGAGCATCAGCCCTCAGGAACCTTTCCGAGACGCCTTCACTCCGGCTTTTCCAGCTCGCCGCTCCAGGGCAGGACGCGGGTGCGGGGCGCGCACCTGCCAGGACTCCCACTCCCGAGAACCCGGCCGACCGGTCCGCGCCGCCGCCCCCCGCCGCGCACCCTGGTCCCGGCGCCCGGGCTCCGCCGCGGCTCGCCGAGGGCAGGCCCGGCCCGGGCGTCTCTTGGCGGGCGGCCGCGGCTAAGATCGGGTCCGGGAAGCCGGACGCTGGCGGCCGGGCTCGGTCGGGGTTTCCAGGCGCAGGGCAGGAAAACAACCGGTCGGTCTGGGCGGAGCCGGGCGGGCGGGGCGCGGGCGGAGGGCACATTGCTTCATCCTGTACAGTTTACTGGAAACCGGGCGCATCCGGAGGAGGGGCCGGGAGGCGGCCCGGGCACCGCCAATGACAAGGCCGGGTGCGGGGGCGGCGGGGAGGCCGGCGGGCGCCTCGGCCGGCTAAATACCGGGGCGGCCCGGCCGCGCCCGTCACTAGGTCCCCAGCACGCCACGGCCTCGGTGGGAGGCAGCTGCGCGCAGCGAGCCAGGGGCGCCGGTGTCTGGGGGTCGCCGAGCCCGGGAGCATGATCGTGGACAAGCTGCTGGACGACAGCTGCGGCGGAGACCGGCTGCTGGACGCGACCGGCGACTGCGGCCTCATGACCAGCCCGCTCAACCTGGCCTATTTCTACGGCGCATCGCCGCCCGCCGCCGCCCCGGGCACCTGCGACGCCAGCTGCTCGTCATCGGGTCCCTCAGCGCCGGGCTCCCCCGGCTCCGGCTCCGACTCCTCGGACTTCTCCGCCTCGTCCGTGTCCTCCTGCGGGGCCGTCGAGTCCCGGCCCAGAGGCGGCGCCCGCGCCGAGCGCCTGCCAGGTAGCCACAGGCCCTGCACCCCTGCGTACTCCGGGCTCGCGCGCTTGGAGAGTAGGGACAGGGCTCCCGGCTGGGAAGAGCCTCGGCCAGAGGCGAGGTGACCCCTGCGCCCTCCTTAGCGACAGGACATAAACACGTTAGCTATCATTTACTGAGCGACTACTGAATGCCTTGCCCTGGGCCGGGCGCCTGACACAACCAGATGCCCTTGACAGGCTGTGAAATCCTGGCACCATCCAGCTTGCTCGAGCCTCTGAAACACAACCGCAGCAGAGCGCTGACTTGGGGGCCCGGGATGAGTGAAGTTAGACATCTCTCTCCGTCTCCCCTTTCTTTCTTTCCTAAAAACGCAGCTTTATCGAGCTGTAATTAAAATACTATGAGGAGATTTGGGGTTTGGTGTGGGTGTAATTTTCTTCTTGTGGCAATTAGTGAAAAGCGTAGCACAGCATAAGGGTTTGGGAAAAATATTTGTGAAAATTTTGAGTAAAAGGATTTTCCCATTAAAGGAAATTCTCTTAACTAGATTTAAGGTAAAGCTGGACTGAAAACCAATTCATGTTCTTAGTTTTGGATGCTGGCAAGTTTCAGATGTCTGCCAGAATTTTTTGATCTGTTGCTCTGTGTACTTTCGAATGGATGGATAAATAGTAAAGAAAGGCATCATGTTTGCCTTCTTCGGTTGTGAATTGGTTGGTTTTATTTTTTTTAATGAACCAAGTTGCATAATTTGGTGGTAAACAGGATGCCCTTGTGGGTAGAGGAAAGAACGCCTAGTCTCAAATTTGGACTGGCTAATAAGCATGATTTTAAAGCACGTCTCCTTCCGGTGTTCCCCACGACCAGCCACTGCTGTTTGGGTTGTCTTATTTTACAAAGTGATTTTTCATTTTCATTTTAAGTTACTTAAAAATTTTAAAAAGTGCTTTAACCCACTGCCTGTGTTGAGAGTATAGCAAATTCAAAATGTGTATGTGTTTTTAGGGCCTCTTGTCTGGCATTTGGCCGTCATCTGACTGAAACTGGTTTGCGAAGTTCCTTGGTTTACCACAGAGCCATAGGGGATTTCTGAAGCTGCATTTTTCTTTGTGATGTAGAACTGTTATCCTCTCTCATTCCAGGGAAGTGCTGTTAGATTCTGGCAATTCTGGTATTTGTCCACATTTCTAAACGTAAGAATTGTTTTAGTCACCCCGTAATTGAGCCTTTGTGTCATGTGTTTATTACATGTATTTGTTCAAATTATGCCCCGTCTCCTTACTTTTTTCTATACTTCGTGTAGTGGCCAGGTTATTAATTTCCTGACTTTGTGGGTGTTTTTGTTCAACTCAGATTCCAAGAGTGGCATAGTAGTGGTCAGAAGCAGAATACTGTTTTTATATACTGCATTTTAAAGTGTACTTTTAAGTTTAAATGTGAAACGAGTACATTTCCTTTTTACTTAGAAGGCCTGTGTAAGCAATTACAAAAACAGCCAGTGAGAGGAAATCCTGTGTGCGTATGTGGAAAGGTGTTTAATTAAGTTCAGTGAATTTAAGCAGCTTTCTTGGCACAGTTGAATTGGGGGAAATAATAATAAATAAACTGAAGATGTTAATTGTTAGATTTTGGTACATTGAGATCTTTGGAGGAAGTTGCTTTGTGCCTTTTTCGGTGAGTTGACAAGTAATAGACTTTAAAATTTCTATGTGAACATAAAGCCTTTGGCTTAAAAAGCTAAAAATGCATCATTTGTCTCCTGATTCTCCAAAGTTTTTCCAAAGTCAAGAAAATTTAAATCTGTGAGATTTAGGTAGCAAATTGGTGATCCTGTCTCATGCGTGGGTAGAGCTGAGAGACAGAGGGGCTTAATCTGGGTTTATCTGTTTGCTCTGGAGATCTCCGACCACATTTTTATGAAAGTTACAGGCAACATAGAACCCTTTGGTAGAACTGGGGACACACAGGGCCATTGACCAGAGTGAGCTGGAAAGGCTTTGCAATCTTTTGCTTGGGGACTTTATATGTTAGACATTTTTACTTTTGGCGTGATTAAGACCTGTGTTTGTGTGGCGCAGCATCTGTGGCTCAACAGGCTAAGGCGCCAGCCACGTACACCTGAGCTGGAGGGTTCGAATTTAGCCTGGGCCCACCAAACAACAATGATGGCTGCAACCAAAAAATGGTGGGCACCTGTAGTCCCAGCTACTTGGGAGGCAGAGGCAAAAGACTCGCTTGAGCCCAGGAGTTGCGGAGTTGCAGGTTGCTGTGAGCTGTGAAACCACGGCACTCTACCCAGGGTGACAGCTTGAGGCTCTGTCTCAAAAAAAAAAAAAAAAAAGACCTGTGTTTGTGAAGAGATTTAACTGGGGATGTATTTTGTTTTCTTTTGAACAGTTGAGCCCCATATGGGGGTTGGCAGGCAGCAGAAAGGACCCTTTCAAGGTGTTCGCGTGAAAAACTCAGTGAAGGAACTCCTGTTGCACATCCGAAGTCATAAACAGAAGGCTTCTGGCCAAGCTGTGGATGATTTTAAGGTAGCATCTATTTTTTTATTTTGACCGGAGTGGGGAGGGGGAGAAGTTAGTCTGTTAGAGTTAATTTGCACTCCTAGGTCCAATAAGTCACTTATAGTTTTTAATACATGACAAAGTCCATAGGACAGAAACCACGTTGGTCTTGTTGTCTGTAGTATTCCTGTCACTTAGCTCAGTGTCAGGCACCTAGTAGGGGTATGAGAGAAACTTGAATAAGTGGAGGGAGGTTAGGGGCAAGAAAATAAATATGGTTCATTAGAAATGGCACATTTTGGGCTGGGTGTGGTGGCTCACGCCTATAATCCTAGTACTCAGGGAGGCCAAGGCAGGTAGATCACCTGAGCTCACGAGTTTAAGACCAACCTGAGCAAGAGCAAGACCCTGTCTCTAAAAATAGCTGGATGTTGTGTTAGGCACCTGTAGTCCTAGCTATTTGGGAGGCTGAGGCAAGAGGATTGCTTGAGACCAAAAGTTTGAGGTTGCTGTGAGCTATGACGCCATAGCACTCTAGCAAGGGGCGACAAAGTGAGACTGTATCTCAAAAAAACAAAACCAAAAAGAAATGAAATGGCCCATTTTGATTAAAAAGGGAAAAATCAAATGGCTTTATTAATTTTATCTTGACCTGGGTTGAACTGGGTTAAGTTGAAAGTGAAAATAGGGAAGTTGCAAGATTAAATGAAAATTGAGACAGAAAACAAATATTGATAGAATAACCTTATGAGAGATTTATGTATGAGCTATAAAAAGAGGTAGATAGAAGTCTATTTATTGATTGTATTAAACAGAAAACTATTTTTTGTATATACTAAATGGAAAACTTTGTTCCTTATAGGCACAAGGTGTAAGCATAGAGCAGTTCACAGGTGAGAGTTACTTCTATTCAAAGTTTCTGGGGGCTTTAGAATAAAATAATTTAGTGTGATTATGGGTAAAATTTGTAAGGTAAAATTATCACAGATTCTATACATCTTTCTTGGGTACAGAATTAAAAAACACAGTATCATACAGTGGGAAAAGGAAAGGGCCTGATTCATTGCCTGATGGACCAGCTTGCAAGAGGCCAACTGTGCATACCCAATTTTTGGTAAATATCTCACTATTTTCCTCTGAACACCCTTTGAAAATTATTCCTGGAATAATTTTAGAAGAAATTGAGTGTGCAAATTGCTTTTTCTTTCTTTCTAGACACCACCTCAAACACCAACGCCTGGGGAGAGCATGGAAGATGTTCTTCACAATGAACCCAAACAGGACAGCAGTGCCAATCTGCTTCAGAACATTATGAACATTAAGAATGAATGCAGCCCAGTTTCCCTGAACACAGTCCAAGTTAGCTGGATGAGCCCTGGGGGGGTCTCTCAGAGCTCCCCCCGAGAGCAGTGTCAGGACTTCCACGGAGGGCAGGTCTTCTCTCCACCTCAGAAATATCAGCCATTCCCAGTCAGTGGCTCCCCACAAGTGATGGACCAGGCTCCTGTGTACCAGTATTCTCCACAGAACCAGAACGTAGAGCCGCAGCAGCACTACTCCCACAACCCCACTCTGGAATTCAGTCCTTATTCCAGAACTTCCCAGTCCCCCAACTATGAACCAATCTTCTTTGATGGTCAAGCACCACAGTTCTGCCCAAACCAAAGTTTTGCTTCCCTTCTAAGTAGTCATGGGCAATCTGAGAATATTACTAATCCCATCCAGACTTCCTCCAGCGTTCAGCAACAAAACGATGCTCACCTACAGAGCTTCAGCATGATGCCCAGCGGTGCCTGTGAGGCCATAGGGGGCCATGATATGGCCTCCACCTCTTTAAATACTTCGCTGCCCTTCCAAAACATCATCGGAAATACAATGAACACCACACAGTTAGGGAAATCACTTTTTCAGTGGCAAGTAGAACAGGAAGAAAACAAATTGGCAAATATTTCCCAAGACCAGTTTCTTTCAAAGGATGCAGATGGTGACACGTGAGTATACTTTTTTCTCATATGTGCTTATTTTTAGATAAGCCACACGTGTTGGGCCTAGTGGGCATAGAATTTTTCTAGAGCATACCAAGTTATTCTTTATTTAGTGGTTGCCAACCAAGGACCGGTATAGGTGGAAATTGCCACTCAGTGATAGTTTGTATTTCAAGAAAGGGTTATTTCCTTTTTTTTTTTTTTAGTTTTTTTTTGCTACAATTTACCTTTCTAAATTAATAAAAATACACATGTCTTCTTGAATACGTTGAGTTTGGAAGACCAATATAGACTGTATCTGTAGAGCAGAAACGATTATGCCATGATTAGGCATAGTTGTGAGTTGATTTGTAGATTGATCCAAATCTGTCCTGAAGTCTCCGTGGTCTTGGGTAAATTAACTTCTATATGCCTCAATTTCTTGACATGTAAAATGATAATACTTCCCTCATAAGGTTTTTATGAGGATTAAAAATAATAGATTTAAAGTAATCAATATGGGCTTGGCACTTACAGCTCAGTGGCTGGGGCACCAGCCACATACACCGGGGCTGGCAGGTTCAAATCCAGCCTGGGCCTGCCAAACAACAATGACAACCTACAACGAAAAAATAACGAGTTGTTGTGGGGGCCCCTATAGTCCCAGCTACTTGGGAGGCTGAGGCAAAAGATCGCTTAAGCCCAAGAGTTTGAGGTTGTTATGAGCTATGATGCCACGGCACTCTACCTAGAGCGACAAAGTGAGACTTTTTCTCACACAGACACACAAAAAGAAAGTGATCAATATGGTGCTTGATGTTCTTATTTTTCTTCTGATGTCTGGTAGCGTAACTTAACTCTTTTGCAACTGGAATGTATCATCTAGGAGAAAAGACAAATTACGAATGCTCTGTTTCATTTGTGAAAAGGGGCTAAAGGAAGAATATTTTTTAAAACATGAACTTAGTGAAATCAGAAAGAATTCACCTCTTTTCCTTGCCTCGTTCCCCAGGTTCCTTCACATTGCTGTTGCCCAAGGGAGAAGGGCACTTTCCTATGTTCTTGCCAGAAAGATGAATGCTCTTCACATGCTGGATATTAAAGAGCACAATGGGCAGGTGAGGATCTGGACAGAGTCTGTCCGAAACGGCAAAGATGGGGTCATAGCGAAGTGAGTGGTGACCAGTAGATCATCTCAGACCTCAGGATCAACACAGTTTAGTTAATATTAACTTTGAGATATTGACTTTTTGCCACCATCAACCTTGAAGTTTTTAATCTTAACTTTGTAGTTATTTGACCAAAGACTGAATACAATAAAGCCTCACCCTAAGCTTACTTAGTTTCCTTGTCTTTACAGTATGTGATTGCTTAATATTATAATAGGATTTATTTTCTGTATGTGGGTTTTTTCCTCAGTCATAGTTTAGTTTCATATTCCTTGCTATGATAAGGTTAAATGGTTAAAAAAATATTTTTTTCCTTGTGTGTGTCCACAGAGTGCCTTTCAGGTGGCAGTGGCCGCCAATCAGCATCTCATCGTACAGGATCTGGTGAACCTTGGGGCCCAGGTGAACACCACGGACTGCTGGGGAAGGACACCTCTGCACGTCTGTGCGGAGAAGGGCCACTCCCAGGTGCTTCAGGTGAGAGGCGGCAAACCAGGCTTCCGTCACAGGGCCAGAGAGATAGGGCTGAGATATTAGAAGTTAGATGTAGGATGTTCTCAAATGCTATTATAATTATCTATTGTGCATCAACTTGCTTATTTCTGAGGATTCTAATTGATAAGTATGCTATAGCTTGTCTTTTGCTAATAGATGTCTATTTTGCAGGCAATTCAGAAGGGAGCAGTGAGGAGCAATCAGTTTGTGGATCTTGAGGCAACTAACTATGATGGTAAGCAGCTGAAGCATTATTAGATAAAGAACTACGTAGGGAATGGGGCCTGTAAATTCTGAGGGTATTAAGTCATACTAAGAAGGTAAAATGTTCTTTAGATACAGTTAACACTGAGAGCCAGTGGAGGGACTGTTCAGATTGCCTTATTGTGGAGCCTGTTTGTAGGTAGAGTTAGAGGCCATCTTTAAGGTTTGTAATTTTAGAGAGGCCGAAAGACTTAACGGACTGCTTGACTACTGTGTTATTAAACCTTTCTTCTAGGCCTGACACCCCTTCATTGTGCAGTTATAGCCCACAATGCTGTGGTGCATGAACTCCAGAGAAATCAACAGCCTCATTCACCGGAAGTTCAGGAGCTTTTGTTGAAGAATAAGAGTCTGGTTGATACCATTAAGTGTCTAATTCAAATGGGAGCAGCAGTGGAAGCAAAGGTAAATTCACAGAAAAGGTTTGAGATGGGGTAGGAGAGAAAAAGGTTATAGCAGAAGACTGTTCCCATGTATAGAACAAAACAACTTTTTTCCCTCCTTTTTTTAAAGTTAACAGAATGAGTAGTAATGCATGGATAACTAGTTAAGAAGCTTAGATTTTGGACAGTCATTTCACTGGTTTTCCTCATTTGCTTTTAGTCTATAGGTTATCTAAAAGATCACTTAGCTGTGAAATAAGTTAGTATTTAGTTTGAAATGAAAGGAAAATGCTTGAAATTTATGTTATCATTTTGGCTTTTATTTTCATACATTTGAGAATAAATGTGCATTTTGTAAGAGTTTCTTCATTGTAGGATCTGGACTCAATCTTCTGTTTTTTTAAACTAGAAAATATTTTATTCTTTTGAAATTTAGGCTTTATGGAGTAATTCCTATAAGGAAGGCACTGAGTTTGGTGCTTTGGGAGGAAAAAACCTAAGTCATAAACCTCTTAGATCCTTGGAAGGCTAACTGTCTAATAGAAGAAGTTATAGATACAGCTCAATTTAACTCCATGGTGTGACCATCAAGCCTGGAAACTCAGGCAAATGTGTAATAAACGCTTTATTGATATGATACAATAAACAATAAAAATATAATGTTCCTACATTGTATAGCCACTCTACATACAAGGGTAGACTGTGATAAGAGGTGCATAGGCAAATTAATAAGAACTTAAGGAGGAATAAAAGATTCCCATTAGCTTAGAATCAGGGAAGGCTTTGTGGAGAAGGGAGCATTTAAAGTGAGTCTCTAAGGCTGAGTGAGGCATTTGAGAGATGGGATGAAAAGTATATTCCAAGGCATGGTATCTGGATTTTTCTTTTTCTTTCTTCTTGCACAAGGATCGTAAAAGTGGCCGCACAGCCCTGCATTTGGCAGCTGAAGAAGCAAATTTGGAACTCATTCGTCTCTTTTTGGAGCTGCCCAGTTGCCTGTCTTTCGTGAATGCGAAGGTACTTTTAGAAAGCTTTTATAATTGGAATGACCTTTTTTATACCTCCTTGAAGTTTTCTTTTTTTGTTTTTTGAGCCTCTTTCATGGAATTACCCCCTTCCTGATGTGCATTTCATCCCTCTGTCTTCAGGCATACAATGGAAACACTGCCCTCCACGTTGCTGCCAGCCTGCAGTACCGGGTGACGCAGTTGGATGCAGTCCGCCTGTTGATGAGGAAGGGAGCAGATCCAAGTACTCGGAACTTGGAGAATGAACAGCCAGTGCATTTGGTTCCTGATGGCCCTGTGGGAGAACAGGTGAGGGTCACAGGAGGCAGAGGAAGTACTTGTAGGCCCTCTGTTCTTATGCGTGAAGGCAGAGGCGGTCATGCAGGATGAAGCTGTTGGTGCCCTTTGGGCTCCCTTGGTGTCTGGGTCTCACACTCGTCATCGTAGCACTTTGTAGCTAATCACTTTGTTGCCGAAGGAAACATAAGAAATTCAAGGGTTTACCTCTGGACACCAAATGGCCAGTGTTCAGGTAATCTTCTCTTCCATGACCCAAACTTGGGTTTAGAGTAAGTTAGAATAGTTTGAAGTTTGGAAGCTAATGAAGGAGTAAGTGCCAGGGTTCCTGTAGATACCAAGGAAGGACAGCAGTGGTTTTATAAGGTGTGAGCTGCTAAATATTGTAGCTATTAAATGGGTTCCTATGTGTAAAGTGTTCAGATCAGTCCCAGGCACATAGTAAGTGCTCAGTGAACACTGACTGTTACAATTATTTCTATCTACTAAGTGATACTGAACAAGAGATGAAGAAGCTATTTATGTAATTTGGAATCCAGAGATACTGTATATGTTAAGTAGAATTATGCTTTACTCATTAATATGGGTATATATTATCACTGAGGTTTAAATAGTTTCATGAGAGAACTTTTCTTATTAATAAGAACTTACTCTTTTAAGAGATTAAAATGTTTTTAATGGAAATCTTTTCTTGGAGGGAATGAGAGTGATTTTGGCCATGGGTAGGTCTTTATATATTTTACTAATCACAAAATTAAATATATGGGATATAGTTTAGCTTTTTAAAAAAATTCTGTGCCATTATGACCATTTGTAGAGATTTTTTTTTTTTTTTAAAAGGAATCTCTTGATGGTTTGTAAAGAATTTTCTTTTTTTTTTTTTGAGACAGAGTCTCATGTTGCCCTCTGTAGAGTACATGGTGTCACAGCTCACAGCAACCTCAAACTCTTGGGCGTAAGAGATTCTCTTGCCTCAGCCTCCCAAGTAGCTGGGACTATAGGTACCTACCACAGTGCCTGGCTACTTTTTTGTCATAGTTGTCATTGTTGTTTGGCAGGCCCGGGCTGGGTTCAACTGTGCCAGCCCTGGTGTACATGGCCAGCACCTTAGCTGCTCAGCTACAGGTGCTGAGCCTGTAAAGAATTTTCTTGTATATTATATTACTTAATAGTATAACAGCTTTGTGATATACAGATTCAACCGAAAAAAATTGATATTCAGAGAGGTTCCAAGCACAGGGACCATCATTAACTGGACAATGGCAGAATCCTAAGCCCAGTATTTTTTCTTGCTTCAGAGTTTGTGGTATGCGGTTATATAATGATGCTCTTAGAGGTTACTGAGGTATGGAGGGCCATTGACTCTTCACTAAACGTTCTCAGATTATTGTCCTTTTTGCCTTTGTATTTTGCGCCTATGTGTTTTATGTGGGGAGAGGGTCTTTTCCCTTGCTTTTGTCATCGGACTCTAGTTGTTGCGTTTCCTTCTAGCGGCTAATACTTGTATCCTCTATCCCAGCGGTTCTCAACCTCTGGGTCTCAACCTCTGGGTCCACAGGCACTGTATTAAAGGCGGCATTAGGAAGGTTGAGCACCACTGCTGTATCCCAATCTTTTCTTCTAAATTGTTGCTTCTAATCTGCTGTGAGCTGAGAGACAGATAATATAATTTATCAGACCGTGGCATAAAATCAGTCCCAAGTCCTCGGATCTGTTCTATGATCCATGAAGTTCTGCACAGATGTGTTAACACTTGGATCCCATGCCAGCTGTAATGACGTGAAGGACATTACGGATGTGCTTATGTGTGTATAAAATGGGTTTTGTGTTCTTGTTGACACTGATTTCAAGGTTAAGTGAGAATACAAACCATAATTGCTGCCTAATAGTGTTCTCATAAATAGCAGGAGTAGAGATTAGGCAAGGAATATAGATCTTATGTCAGTTTTTGGAAACTTTTCAACTTCAGATAATTTTTAACAGAGATGTGTTACTTTCTTGTACCCAAAGATGGTTAGAAGAGATGTCAAATAGTTTTAAAAGTTTAGTATTTTTTTAAAATCACTTTAAAATCTTGACAAATATTGTCCATATTTCTTCATATAGATACAAGTTAATAGGAGTAGCGTGTAATAGATGAAAAAGGAATGAAAGAAACTCTGAAGAAAGTACACCCCTCTGATCATAAAAAAAAAACAAAAAACTGACAAGTCCTATTTACTTCTCTTCCAGATCCGACGAATCCTGAAGGGAAAGTCCATTCAGCAGAGAGCTCCACCGTATTAGCTCCATTAAGCTGGAGTCTTGTGAGCAACACTCACTGTCAGTTAGGCAGTCCTGATGTTATCTGTACATAGACCATTTGCCCTGTATCGGCAAATGTAAGTTGTTTCTATGAAACAAACATATTTAGTTCACTATTATATAGTGGGTTATATTAAAAGAAAAGACGAAAAATATCTAATGTCGCTTTGGCAGATTTGCATATTTCATACCCAGGTATCTGGGATCCAGACATCTGAATTTGATCTGAATGGTAAAATTGCCTTCAAGTAACAGTAGCTTTTGGATAGGAAAGACTTTGATTTGTGGCATCAGTCATTGCTCTTGTAGCTATTGCCATGTTCAAAGTAGGTGAATTGTAAACATTTCCTTAAGAAAAATGAAAGCATTTGAAAGGCCAAAAGTGTTGAGGCTTCATTTGGTCTGATGTGGTACTTGGTAGGTGCTGGTGTTGGAAAGTTTCTAGTCATTGGACTACATGAAAGGTGTCCCTGGTTAAAAGTTTGATCTTTGCAAACTGTATGTAAGTGTTATTTTTTGTCTTTAAAAATATTGTACATATTTGGCCATTAACATGGTTGTATTTGAAACTGTAAGTCAATAAAATAGAAAAGAACAAGTGAATTGTCACTATTTAAAAAAATTTTACACATTCAAAGGAACTATTACTGCATAATCATTCAAGTAAAGACTTTGTAGATAAAAATAGATGGTGACTTATTCCCTTAGTGGCTGAAAGAGCTATGGTTGAATTGTAAATGTGCCTTTTTCATGCATTGAAATGAGATACATTATTTGTAAGGAATTGCATGCTCTTGAAGAGAACACCTTGTTATGGTTTACCTTTTAGAATTTATGAAATTTTTGTTTTTTACCTTTGTGAAAACAGCAAAAAGTCGATATTAAAACATGTCTTCCTCTTTTATATTGTCAAATGATGATAATGTGCCATGATCTTTTATATTCCCATTCCAAAAAAATGTTTTATTTTTTAGTAACATTAATCCTATTAACATTATTTTGCTTACCTCTGGCCTATCTGAGGAACATAGTTGGCTTTGATTACACACTAATTTTTCATAATAAATTTGACTCATTAAAGATTTTTTTTTAAATGATAAGTCTCTTCAGCAACTGACTATAACTTATCATCTTTGTGGCTCAGTACTTAAATTCTTTTAAAAAAGATGCCCTTTGGATTGATCACATTGTTTGACCCAGTATGTCTTGTGGACAAATTAGTTATAGTCACTTGGTATCTGTAAATATGTTGTGATGCAAACCAGTCCATCCACACTGGAAACACTCATGTGTGGTTTTAAATAAACATTAATTCACTAATAATGTCTTGAGGATGTGTATTATTTTTCTTAATGCCTTATTTATATTTGCATAGGTGGAAAAGTGCTATTAATATCTACTTTAAATACTTTTAAATTAATGAATATATTTTAAATATGGAGTTTTTGGAGAATATGTTTCCCAAAGGTATACAAGATTTAACATCAAAATTTGTTTGCCAAGTTCACTAGTAGAGGTTTGTTAGGTTCTGAAAACATCACAGAAGTTTAGTAATGTCAATCATTCAGAAGTTTATATGTAAAAAAATCCTAAGTGGAGGCAGTGAACATAGAAAAACAGTTTGGAAATTGCTAGGATCATCCTGAGAGGAATGTAAACGTGGGAACAGTAATACAATGAGGTTCTTCCCTTTCCCAGCATGGCATTTTGACCTGTACGAAATCAAACACATAGTGCCTCTGCATGAAGTCATTACAGTTATTGCACATATATTCTAGTTCTTAACTTACAGCCTCTTAGGACCTAGGGAAAGCTATGAATCCAGCTCGGCACCCATAGCACAGTGGTTCTGGCACCAGCCACATACACTGAGGCCTAAGCGCTTGGGAGGAGAGGGTGGATGATTGACTAGTGATAATCAAGGCATATGGGAAATGGCTCTTGATGGAATACCCTTAAAGGATGAAAAGCCAAGACTGTGTGCAAATTGCTCAACCTCAGTGCCTAGCACAGTGCCTGGCCCAGATCAGGCAGTTAGTTAGACATGAGCAAGGTGGATGGTGAATGTGATTAGATTATTGTGGACTGGCTTGGGTCAGGTTGACCTGGGCTTTTGTGTGAATTGGACTAATTGCTAATTGAGACTTTGCCAGGTACAAGACCTTACGGTTGGGCCACTTTGGGGAGTGGGCTATTTTAGGGGACTGATTAATGTCCCTGGAACTTTCTGATGTGGACAGATGGATACAAGTTGTAATGTGAACATGTTGAGGGAATGGAGTTGATCAGGACAATGGGAAATTTCCAAGAAACAACACCCCTCAAAAGCTGCATATTAAATCCAGCACTGTAGTCTCCACAATGCCTGCAGTTGCTAAGAAGGGGCCTGGTTTGCCATCCAAACTGTTATTAAACTTTTCTTTCTTGCTAAAACTTTACTTGCTTTTGTTCTCTTCAGTTATTTTGGTAACTACTTCAAGTCTCCACAGCGCTGCTCTTCCTGTAGGAACTCAGAAAATTATTGGTTAAATGAGTGAATGAATGTGTGCAATCCTGGTTGGGTTTTTGCAGGGAAGTGGTGTTTTGAGTCACAGTTATACTATTAAATACTAGTGAATTAGTGGCTATCATAGTTCTGAACTTAACTCTGACACATAATTTAACAGTGACATGGATGATAAGTTAATGAAAATGGACATAGTTGGATTTGTTTACAAAAAATCAAGCAGGCAATTCCACTTTAATCCCTCTTGGCAAAAGACTAATTTTAGTTCTGTAGTTTAATATTCAGTAAGGAATCTTCATAAGAGCAGAGACCAAATCTTCCAGCTATATTTGTTAGTTAAATCAGTAACATTTAGAAATCCTTTGTACATTTTTATTTAAGTGGAGAATTTCCTCAAACTCCTAATTTTTATTTATTTATTTTTTTGAGACAGAGCCTCAAGCTGTCACCCTGTGGCATCACAGCTCACCGCAACCTCCAATTCCTGGGCTCAAGTGAGTCTCTTGCCTCTGCCTCCCAAGTATCTGGGACTACAGACACCTGCCACAATGTCCAGCCATTTTTTTGGCCATTGTTTGGCGGGCCGGGGCTGGATTCGGACCCACCAGCTCAGGTGTACATGGCTGGCGCTTTAGCCCGTTGAGCCACAGGCGCCAAGCCAAACTCCTAATTTTTAATAAATGTCAACTTCTTTTTTTATTTATTATAAGTCCTAACAAATTTGATATGCTTACTACTTTCTAGTACTTCTGTGAATAGAAGAGATATCCCAAATAAGAAATGAAAAGTTTATCATTGGATGACACTATAATTAAATATTTTAGGTATGAATGAGGGAGTCCAGATAGCAGTGATGAATGAGGAGTCTAAGGTAGGTGACCTCCAGACATTCCTTTCTAGCACTAACATTCATGATTCTGTGATTCATCTGAATGTATAAATTTCAATATGTCTCTTTTAAACTCAAACAAAAAGTAGCCTCATGACATCACATCAGCCATCACCAAGCTAAATGTTGCACGTGGGAAGAAGTGGTAGTTGCTGAGTTTCCAGGCCTATCGTCACTAAAGTAAGAGGTGAACATGTGGCTCAGCACCTGTAGCACAGTGGGTATGGCGCCAGCCACATACACTGAGGCTGGTGGGCTCGAACCCAGATGGATACAAGTTGTTATGTGAACATGCTGTGGGAATGGAGTTGATCAGGACAATGGGAAAGCCTGCTAAACAACAATGACAACTACAACAAAAAAAAAAGCTGGGTGTTGTGGTAGGCACCTATATTCCCAGCTACTTGGGAGGTTGAGGCAAGAGAATCACTTAAGCCTAAGAGTTTGAGGTTGCTGTGAGCTGTGACACCACGGCTTTCTACCGAGGGTGACATAATGAGACTCTGTCTCCAACAACAAAAAAGGGGAACATGTGCACAGACGTCTATTATAATTTCTATGTGGGGCAAAAATGGGCATCTCCAACCTGTGGGAGGTATGGCATATGACACACATTATGCTGCCTAGGAAGACTTGACATTCGCAATGCTTATTAAGTTCATGTTCAGGCCTCATGGAAATCTCACTTAGTATTATCTTAATACATGTCAACTTCTTAAACACAGCACCATTAACTTCCATTTTCTGATAACATCAGTTGTTCTGTATTGAATGTGACCACAGGGAGAAATCAGCTTCAGCCACTGGCTGAATTCTTGATGATTCTTGTGAGCACAAGGTTTGAGATTAATCATATCCATGCTACTAGATGCTGGTTTTCCTGCTAGTGCCCCAGATTATTCCTTGAGAGTAGATGAAGAACTGTTTTATTCCTCATTGGAAGCTCTGCATCTAACACAGTATCTGACACACAGTGGACACTCAACAGACAGTTCTTAAATTGAATTTAGTTTTATGGCTATTTATTTATTTTTGAGACAGGATATTGTTCTGTTGCCTGGTCTAGAGTGCAGTGGTGTCATCATAGCTCACTGCAATCTCAGACTCCTAGGCTCAGGCAATTCTCCTGCCTTAGCCTTTTGAGCACCTGGGATTATAGGTATGCACTCCCAAGGCCTGGATAACATTTTTATTATTTTTGTAGAGCTGAGATCTCACATTTGCTCAGGTCTCACAGTTCTGGCCTCAAACAATCCTCTGACTCACCTCCTAGAATTCTTGGGTTATAGGCATGAACCACACTATCTAGCCACGACTTTTCAGTTTATTTTTTCTTGGCATATTTTTTTTTTTTTTTTTAATTTTTGTAAGACAGAATTTATTCACAGAAAAGAAAGAAAAGAATACAGAAAACATTAAGGCATCTGTTAGAGGGAGAAAATTCTAGTGGGGAGAGAGAAGGAGTCTTTAGTTCTAACATGAA
>CAUYON010159322.1:0-50154 GCA_963573935.1 Arctocebus calabarensis | reverse complement strand
TAGTCCCAGCTACTAGGGAGGCTGAGGCAAGAGAATCGCTTAAGCCCAAGAGCTGGAGGTTGCTGTGAGCAGTGTGACGCCACGGCACTCTACCCAGGGCGATAAAGTGAGACTCTGTCTCTACAAAAAAAAAAAAAATCTGAGATATGTATGGATATTTCATTACGAATTAAAAAACACTCAAATTTTCAGTATGTTTAGCGAAGTGTAACTTGGATTACAATGAGTAGCATATATTATATAAAAATGTTTAATTTTTTCTGATTGTTTCATAAGTCAAAAGTGAAGAAAGGGTGGATTGCCTGAGCTCAGGAGTTTGAGACTACCCTGAGCAAGAATGAGACCCTGTTTCTAAAAATAGTGGAGCGTGGTGGCAAATGCCCGCAGTCCCAGCTACTTGGGAGGCTGAGGCAAGAGGATCACTTGAACCAAGAGTTTCAGGATGCTGTGAGTTATGATGCCATGGCATTCTACTGAGGGCAACAAAGTGACACTCTTTCTTTAAAAAAATTATTTTAAACAAAAGATAATGAAAACTCTTTCATGGTAATATAATTAAATTAAATTAGAACAAGCTATTTAGTAAAACTCACTCTTCATATGGCTCCAAGTCAGCATACATCATTATTATTTTTGTTATTTTAACATTGGCTTAGATTTATCTTAATGTTTACCCATTTCTTGGTCCATATTCCTTCTGGGTCATTTTCGTTCTTCCTAATGTGCATCCTTTCCTTGTGGTCCTTTTACCTTTGGTGGGCAATTCTGTCTTTGTTGTCTAAAAAGTCTTTATTAGGCCCTCACTTTGAGAGAATACTTTAGGTATACAGCTTTGGATTGGCAGCATTTCTCTCTGCCCTTTGAATATTATTCCATTATTTCTGGTTTCCACTGTTTTTCCATAGATAAGATAACTTTAGCCTTGACACTCTGCAATTTCATTAAAATGTGTATTTCTATGTGACCTGTGGTGCTCCTACATCTTAGAATTTATGACTTTCATGAATTCTGGAAAAATTTTTGCCAATCTCCCATTCTTTTCTAGAATGATAATTAAACATACACTAGAGCTTTCATATTTCATGTACATTTCCTATCATTCTATGTTTCACTCTGGGCAATTTATTCCATCTCATATCCAATTGTGTACAGTTTATAACAGCAATCAAGGACCAATGGTATACATATTTTCCCAATTTGGCGTTCACTGACGTCACATGGGTAGTTTAAAATTGGCCCTGGAGGGAGTATTTACATCATAGAAATTGCCACATACTACTAAACCGGGCTTTTTTTTTTTCCTCCTGGAGAGCTAGTTATTAAACATATAACAATACATCACTGGGTACAGCCCACTTTACTCGTTCTGTCTTCAGCTATTTGGTCTATTCATGAAGTTTTAATCATTCAATTTCATTTCTAAAGTTCTATTTGGCTACTTAAAAATATGCCTTGTCTTAAAAAAATAGTGTTGTTTTTCCAATTTTGTGATTTGTTCTTTATTTCTTTAAATATTTTAAATATAGTCCAAAACCTTTTCTACTGTTTGTTATTCTCTTGACTTCCTCACGATGGCTTCTTTGTGTCTTTCTAAATGCTGGATTGTGTATTTATGTTCAACTGGGCTTTATTTGTGTGAATTCTATTTAATCTTATTTGAGAATGTGGTGTCCTTCCAGAAAGTATTTATGTTTCTATGGGCTCCTCAAACTGCTTTCAACCTGGGTCCATTTTAAGTTAATCTCTTAAGCTTTGCTTGACCATGTTAGTGGTACAACCCTGAACCCCAATTCCATGAGAAGAGAATGATAGAAATGGATTCTTAAGACTCTTCTTTCTTTCCACTTAGAACTCAGGCCAAGACAAGGAAATTTCCTTGTTTTCTTCTTTAACGGGCCAGTAGATTTTTCTTCATCCACCATTTTCACTAAAGATATAGCTCCCTGGGGGTCCTAGCTTGCTGCAGGGATCTTGGTTCCAATTTCCCAATCTGTTCCAACCTGAGTCCTTTCTTCCTATCCCATATAACTATGTATAGCCCAAACTCTTGGGTAAAATACATAGCAAATGTCCCATGGACAACTGTGACTCCACTACAGGCTGAACCCTCTGCTTTCCATGTCCCTCTTTATTTCCTGGCACAGGAATTGCTCATCTTCCTATAAGCTCAGTTAGGCACCGCCCACCATTTCTAGTCAATGTTAGTCTAAAAACACTGCCAAAGGAAATCACAGTCTGTATGTCTTTGTGGACTTATTACAGTTTAGAATAATAAGAATTTGAGAGCTCTGATTGGTGCTTATCCTTTTCTTTTTCTTCAGCTATTCTATAGCAAAAATGTCTTGGAACACATACACACACACAAACACACATACACAACACACATTTATGTATTGAATATTACTGTGAATTAGCACTATTATTGAGTACTAATGTGAAATTAGCACTATTATTAGCTACTTCAGAATATTTCTTGGTCCCTGTAAACACTCTGTAAACTATGAATAAATGGAATCAGAGGTTGGAATGGAAAACAGCTTACAGCCTAACAACCATTTTTTGGACAAAGCTTATTTGAGCTTCATATACTGTAGGCTACTGGTTTCCTTTGATGACAACAATAATATTGTATACTATTCATATATAGAGTATATATATATATGAATATATACTTTGTATAAATGTAGAGTTATACAGTTCTCAAGTTGTTTTACTTATATAATTTGTTTTGCACTTTAGACCAATTTTGTGATGCAGGTAGACTTACTACTTCCTTTTTCAGAGACTGAAAAGTCAAAAAAGTTTCATAATTTTTTGAAGGCCATGCAATACAAATTGAAGAGATATAATAGAAGTCAAATTCAGATTTCTAAGCTCTAAGTTCACTGATGAATAAGCACAATCAGAAAAATTGGGGAATTTTTCTGGTATCAAAGGGGAAGAAAATCCTGTTAAAATAGAAGAACCTGTGGTCAGTTCAGGGGGCTATTAGATATTGTGGACATATATATCACCATAGGCTATATAGATACAGCACCTAGGAGCTCCTCTCTATATATTTTGACTTTTTTTCAACATTCAATGGAAAAAAATGAATAAAATCTCTGAAAAAAACCCTTAGCTTTTTGAACGTTTTGATACTTGCCATATTGTTTTCTGTCCATAAATCTTTTTTTTTTTTTTTTTTGCAGTTTTTGGCCGGGCTAGGCTTGAACCCGTCACCTCTGGCATATGGCGCTGGCGCCCCACTCCTTTGAGCCACAGGTGCCACCCAACTGTCCACAAATCTTAATTTCATTATTTGGGAGATGAGGACAAGATGGACTTTTGTGAAAAATGAAGATGAATTTGATTATAAATCAATAGTCAACTCTCTATATTCTAATGAATACAAAAAGGAAGTGTGCATCAGATAGTAATCATGGTTTTAAAGGGCAAGGAGAAGTTCATCTGGTCCAGTGGGAATGAGTTGGTTTTGCAGTCAGAAGAAACTAGGTGTGCAAATGTACAGAATGGGGGCGGAGTGTGGTGCACCTTCAGCATGAGGGTATAGTTGCCGGGGGAATGGAGAAGAAGGGTGTGGGTGGGGAGGAGAGAGAGAAGAGAAGTGGCTTGAGGTAGAGGTTCTAAAAAGAATGGAGACATCTCAGGGAGCTTCTTCCACTATGCCGGTTGGGGAACAGCATGTTTAGAGTATTAAATGGTCAGATCTCTATCATGTTTGCTTGCATCTGCTAGAATGGATTTTCAAGGCTCTTTGGTCTGCACTTAATTTTTGTTTTAGTCCTCCAAAATACCTGGGTCACTCAAGATTCCGAGACCAGATCATACATGTGGGCCTCCCAGAGTGAGGCAAGGGCAGATCTATCCGAAGCCAGAGGCCCAGGGCATTGATTGTTTCAAGCTATATCTTCTAAAGATGCACCAGAATCACAAAAGGAAAAGGCAATCATTTTTTCCTTCTGGCTGTAACTAGAAAAGCTAAGTCACTTGCTATTTCTACAAACACAGGTACTCCTCAGATAGTCTCAAAAGTCACACCCTTATTGGTTAAAATACTATGTTAGATAAAGGTTAGCAAGTATGCTGAGGTTCTCAGTGGCTCAGTTTACTATAGTTTTAATTATTTAAATATTTTAGAGTTTTTATTTTCCCTGAGAGTTATGCTGTTGTGATGGAGAGAATCTCTATTTCAGAGAAATTCTGCAATGTAGACAACTGGTACAGAGGACTGGTATGCTGAAGGCCTGGATCATCCTTCCCTTTCCATTTCCAATGAACATTCATAAAAAAAGAGGAAAATGTTCACATTATAAACTGTCGACTAAAAAACATCAGAACTTCATCCATTGAAATGCTATGTTTTTCATACTGAACGCAATGGCGATTTAAAGATACAATCTCTCTACCTTCGTAGTCAAATCCTTGCAAACCAGTACACTGGAACTCTTCCTGAATTCTTACCCTCACAGTGAGATTTGTAGTGACAGCTTTAGGTTCAAAAGTGCATTCCTGTTGTAAGTGGACTACACGGGCTCATCCAGTGGAATGAGGTCCAGTATCACACATGCAGCTGTACCCTGAGAAGTAATTTTAGATGTCAGGATAATGTATGTCGAAGCTGTGCAAAGCCACAATCCACCAGTGGCTCACAATGTCTTCTGGCAAACTGCTGTTTATTGTATTAGTCTCCTCTGGCCGTACAATGATCTGGGAAGCTAAAGGATTGGAATTTGTCACTTAAGCCATTCATCCTCAGCTGCCAAGAGGTGGACTTGTTCTGACCTCCGGCATTAAAGCTGGGCACAGTTCCATATACCATTCTACTAAAAATGTGGCCATATAGCTCCGGTAACGATGTCCTGTTTCGCTAGTACAGTGTGAAGCAAACTTTGCAACTATTGTTTTAATATTTCCTGTTGGTTTAGTGGGAAGAAGGCAGTTTTTCTTTCACCTAAGTATGAAGTAAAAGGGTATATTGAAATGGTATATCAGAATTGTTTTTCTTTCCTATGGTACTAACTTGAAAACACCCAAGTTTCTTTTCCTAAAAGCACATAAAAACTCCTAAGCTGAGACCTGATATATCAAGTTTCAGCCTGAAGAATTTTTTTGAGCTGATGGTTTATGCAGAAAATGCTGACAGATGTTGAACAGCCCCCGCAAAGCAATCTTTAAGGGAGTCCGGGACAACAGACCATGTGGCTGCTTTGAAAGTGCTAAATTCTTCTTGCTAAACAATTTTACTTAAAAAAATAAAATCCCAGCATTCCTTATATTAAAATCTTAACACACATTTGGAGAAAATGATCAATTCCTCTGTTGCTGAAGTTTTAGAACACACTAGTTCCCATCCTGTGTTTTCTCCGGAACACAGGAAATTCTATTAGATTTATCATTCTAATAGGCCAAATGAGAGTCGGACTTTCGGAATTGTGAGCTTTACAGCACAAGGTAGATTCCCATATTTTTAAAATTGCCATAGGAAGTCCCTGAAACCAAGAGAATCTAGATGGTAAACATTTGATATATTTCTGGCAGAGAGTTTTCTTTGCTGGGATACTAAAAAAGGAGTCGGGGGAACTACAAACAACGTAGGTCTGATCAGAAACAACTGAAGGTTTATAAATGTTCTACAAGGATTGCAGACTTTCTCAGGAGGGTAATAATTTAGGGATGTCGGGGGATGCAAATGAATTTCAACCATAAGGAGGAAGAAGAGGTGAATAGAACTTTTGTCTCTGTGCAACCTGGAATTTCAGACAGGCTCCATTTTGGATATTCTATTTAGCCTGCCTACATTTTCTGATGTTGTTTCAGTTGGGAATGATAGCATGATACTGCTTATTCCTGCATCCGGAGCTGCTCTGCAGTGTCATGCTATGCTGTTAACAGCCGCCAGGCTCCATGTATTTGCAGATAGATTAGTTCCCTGCTGATATGAAAAAGATTTGATGAATTGTGTCTTGTGCAAAAGAGAATAAAATCCCTTTTACAAAGTAAGTATGATGTGAGTGAGAGCTGCAACTTTTTCTCCTTTTATTCCTCTATCATATCCAAGTCTCTGATATTTTAAAAGATTATCTAGATACTTTACTGCATTGCTGAGCTCCTGGGAGAACAGTTTTATGTTCTTTTTTTCTCCTAAGTGAACTACAGTGCTGCTTTCTTTCTTCCTTTCTAGTGATACCACGATAGTTAAGCAATCTTCCAAAGGCCCGAGTGCTATATAAATAATCAAGAGGTGTAGGATGTTGGTTAGCAAAGGAGAAAAAAAAAATCCAGCTTTCTGTGTTTATCAGCATATAAAGTCATTAGCAGGGGGAATATTCCACCTATAAGACATACACACACAAATAAGATAAAATGGAAGGGTATGAACTATATGAGCCACTTCACATTATAATTATACCAAAACATTCCAAAGGACTGAAACTCTAAGTGAATTGCTACTAATTACCCAGAAGGAAGACCTTCTATATAGCTTCTATTTATTATATTCGTTGTTTGAACAAAATGACAAAACGATTGGTTCAAAGGTAAAACATACTGTGAAAATTCCTGCTTAGTAGGTTTCTCAGCTTTGCACAATTGAAAAAAATAGGAGGCATTTTTTATTTTTAGAAATGTAGACCAATTTAGCATTTAACCTTTGCACCATTAGAAAATAGTATAGAGTACTTTAAAATGTAAATGATGATCAAATACATGGTGTATATATTCTTTTCCACTTAGATACTCTGTAAATTCCTCTACCACTTATATTTTTAATTCATATACACTGTCAAATGTATTTGAACATACTGAAGTATGCTTGTTTGGGATGCTGTATAATACTCCAATGTCTACCATTAACGGCCATTTAGGTTATTTCCGGATGAACAGTGCTGTCATGAATGTTCTGTTGGTTCGTCTTTAAATATCATCTTCCCTCATTCTATCATATCCTTGTAGAACTCTGGGGAAATGAGTTAGACCTCACCTAACTCAATATATGATCTCAATCTCTTTCTCTCTAGGTTTTATTCTGATCTGGGCTTTCATCTTGTCAGTGCATTCATATCATTATAGATTTTCCAGATCGCTAATTCTTTATTCAGCCCTTCCTAACTTGCTTCATTTAATCTTTTAATTGAATTTTCCTTTTCAATGATTGTATTTTATTTCTAGAAGTGATGCCTCATCTGTTTAATCTTTCGTGATGACACTTAAAGCTTCTTTATTTCTAAACATGTTAAACACTTTATTTCTGTACCTGATACTCCAACATCTTATCTTTAGAGGTCTGATTGTGGCTTCTGTGCCTGTTGTGTCTTCCTTTCTTCGTTGTGGTTTATTTCTCTATATCCTTCCTTCATTTATTTTTTGTGACCTATTGCTTTGAAGTTTTGAGAAAAATAATTATTATTCCATTTATGAATATAATTATGTTTGCTTTTCCAAGATATATTTTTATTTATTTTATTTTATTTTATTTTTTTGAGACAGAGCCTCAAGCTGTCACCCTGGATAGAGTGCAGTGGCATCACAGCTCACAGCAACCTCCAATTGGCTCAAGCGAGTCTCCTGCCTCCGCCTCCCAAGTAGCTGGGACTACAAACACGCCACAACGCCCAGCCATTTTTTGGTTGCAGCCATCATTGTTGTTTGACTGGCCCAGGCTGAACCCACCAGCTCAGGTGTATGTGGCTGGCGCTTTAGCCTGTTGAGCCACAGGCGCCGAGCCCCAACATATATTTTTAAAGGATGCTTGTTTAGCAAACATTTTAGGCACATCTGATTTGGACATGAGATGCTACATGTTAGCTATGAACAGACAATAGAATAAAACCTTTGTAACATTGTAAAATGTGAGGTGTTCTGAATGCTTTTGGATGAATATACTTACTGGAATTAAATATTTGTTCATTTAATTATTTCACATGCACAAGTCCAAGACACAAAATATTCTGGAAAATTGTAAGGAAGCCACAGTAGTTCTTACCATTTGGGGGATTTCCCAGAGAGAATAATCATGTTCAGAGTGTTCCTTTTTTTGTCAAAAGTTTTATAATGTGGACTAAACTAAATAGATAACACTATCTCCTTTAATAACAAAATAATTGAAAGAATGCATCTTTAGAAAAACACATTTTGTATATGTTCGCATGTATCCATCTGTGAGCACAGGAACACGTATACACTCATGTGGGCAATGGAGTATAGGATTCCAAAGGCTATTTTTTCCAAAAGTTAAATGGGCAGCCATTAATATTTTGAAGTCATTCCTAGTCTATTTCCAGTTTGCGCTGAGTCTCATCATAAAAACACTGTGATAAAGGAAACAAACTGCATAGATTCCATTTGGCAAATCAGGGGCCTGTAGATCTGCCTGTGGTTCAGCCTCTGGCGCCATCAGTTCGGCTCCAAATCAAAAGCTGTGGAAGGAGGTAATTAGCAGGAACTCTAGACCACTCAGTTGGCATCAGCAGGCTTCTTATAGCCACTGAGAAAGTGGGTGGGAAGGGGTTTGGAAATACTCTCTAAAACAACATTTCTCCTTCGGAATGGATGACTGCAATTACAGGGACATTTTTATGGAGAAGAAGTCAACTTTGATTAACATTCATATTGACACTTTTGTTAAGGTGTCAACATTTAGAGAGTTCAGCCACCAGCAAGGAGGATCAGTATGGAAGATGAGAGCAGAAAGCAACACTTTCTAACCCACTCGCAACAGTCAAAGGGTAAGATAACCTGGGCATAGCGACCAGTGACAATTCTTGTGCAATTCTCCATCGTATTATTTCCAGCAGAAATTAATCTCAGGAGAGGCATTCTTTCGCAAAATGGAGTCCTCTGAAACTTGCCTGGCCAGGAGGTTGATTTCTTAAACTTGACTGCTAAATGGAAAGAAATTGGCTGGGTTCACACGGCTCAATTTGGCTGCAGACGTGATCATTTACAGATGAAGGCAAAGCAGCCCTGGAGTGAACAGAAGATGAGGAGACTGTTCCAAATTGACCAGCTGAAGGAAAGTTTATATTTTAAAAAACAATTACTGGCCAGTGACTCATGGGGAAAGAATTCTTAAGCTTTCTTCAGGGAAACCCCAGTAAATAACATGTATAATAAAATGGAGATGGTGTTATCTATTTTGTTCAGTCTACATAATAAACCTTTTGGCAAAAAAAAAGGAATACTCTGAACACGATTATTCTCTCTGGGAAATCCCCAAATGGTAAGAACTACTGTGGCTTCCTTACAATTTTACAGAATATTTTGTGTCTTGGACTTCTGCATGTGAAATCAAAAGTTGGAAAAAATATGGAAAAAAATCTGCTTTTTGTTATAGGGCTGAGGATTTTTCAGCTGGTTGCTTCTATGATTCACACCGCACTCTGCTCCTCTGAAAGTCAAAACCACATATCATAAAAAAGCAACATGGGCTCAAGTGAGCTCTTCCTGCTTTGTCCCTAGGAGAACCAACTGCTCTAAGTGTGCCCCACATGACACAGAGAAATGAATGAAAAGTTCTCAGCCTGTATCGATTTACTGGAATATGGTGTAAATCATATACTTTAAAAGAGATCTGGAGTTCTACATTTTTTTAAAAGAAACGTGGGGTTAAACTGACATAATCTATAACAGTTTCAGTTCCTTTCTTTTTAATTAGCAAAAGCTTTTGGAATTTTGTTGTTTTTGGTTTCTAAGAACATCATGCAAGGAAAAAAAAAAGGTTGAGCAAAATAAAATGTGTTCTAAATGATTAAAGAAAGCCCTGTTTGTTGGGGGATAGGAATAGTCAAAGGTTCTCTATTCCCCAACCTCCTGCCCAGAATGCTTTGTTCAAGCCACACAGTGTCTAATCAGCACGTCTTTAGATTATTTTATGTTAATTAAAATTATGGTTAGTCTCAGAGGTTAATGTATACATGTGCATGTGGCTTCAAAGGCTTCCCAGATTACTGGCTGAGCTCCCTTGCCTTGGGCAGGCCTGATCTGTGATAAAACTGACCGCATTAAACCAAGTTTATTGCTATGGAGTTTAACTTAATGGACAAAATACATTTTGCAGGTTTCTCTAAGAATTTCCCATTCTAAAACACTCTCTCAGGATTTCCCAAAAAAGGTAAGGAAAAAAGAAGAAGAAATGCAAAAGGGAAGGAACAAAGGAAATAGCTCATATAAAAAAAATAGCCTTATAGATTACCAAGAGGCATTGGGATAAGGCATGGAACAAAACTATGATATATCACAACTTCTGTAACATGCTTGCTTTTTTTTTTTTAAACTACAGAAATCTTTCGATGCATTGATTTAGTGAGAGGAAATCCTACTTTAAAAAATCAGTGAAAAGTGATTAATAAAATGTATTCTTCACTTTGCGTCACATAGACTGTTAAGCTCGTGGTTTAGTGCGCCGTGTTTGTCAGTGACTAATCAGGAATACCTCTGTGTGGTTCAGCACACACCTCACTGGCCAGAGAGCACAGCAGCCCGCGGCAGCTGGGAAACCAGTCTGGGAGACAGGAACAAATAGAAGTTGGGACCAGCCATGGGGACACATTGGTGCTTCTCCTGTGGAGGAGAGACCACCAACCCATGATTTATAATGCAAGGGAATAGGCCAACCTATGTCTGATCCTGATCACATACTAAATTCCCAGAAAGAATCAAACCCAAAAGATTGGGAAGGAAAGAAAACACGTCAACACATCTTCCTGGATTGTGGCTAGAGTAATATGTTTCCTAGCCTGTCAAATGGCCACAGCAGGTTGAGAACACTTCAGAAGCAATAAAGCTTTCCTTTTATAAAAAGAAAAAGTCACACTTTCCATTTGCATTATCATCTATTCCTTAAAACTCTACTTGGCCCAGGTCCTCATCATCTTTCTCCTTGACTATGCCCTGTTAAATTCATTCTTTATATGGCTGATAGGCCAAACAATATAAAATACCTCCCTGACCTTTCATAGCTTCTTGATGGCACAGAATGAAGTATACTACCTTTGGTGGCCTGATCCTTTGCCCATTGTTCAGGAATATGTCCCCTGACACCTGACCTCAACAAGTCAGGTGACATCCATTAAAACAGCAGCTCTCAACCTTTGGGTCGAGACCCACGGGAACTGTATTAAAGGGCCGTGGCATTAGAAAAGTTGAGAACCACTGTATTAGAAGGTCTTCCATACCCATCCCTCAAGCTGCCAGGTGCTCCTCCTTTATGAGCCATTGAGTCCTGAACACACTTTTATCACCCTCTATTGTAAGTTTCTGTTCAATAGTATACTCCTTAAGAACAGAAATCAGAACTGCCTTACTAATCTTTTATTCTTAACACCTAGCAGGTGCTCAATAAAAGCTTGCTGACCTGAGCTGATGTGAGGTCAGAGAAGCAATAAATTACATCAAAATCCAGCCAATAAGCAGGAATGATGGCATGAAAAAAGCCTGGCTTGAAAGCTGCCTTTATCTATCAGAGACTGAGAGATTCTATAGGAAAACCTAGGCAGATACACTAGATCCCCAAATTGGGGAAGGATTCAGGAATCTATTGCCTAAGCACCAGCATCTCTTAGTGTTTTGATATGTAACCACTTCTTGGCAAAATCTACCTCAAATGGCACTATTTTGGTGGCTTAGATATCCTACGGGCTAGGGTACTACTTATTCTAGAGCAGGTAACTGATTGGCTAATGATCATAATAAGCCCAGGGCAAGGGCAAGGGTGTTTAACAGACGTGAGACTGCTAAGGCAATATGAGTCGATGTAAATGTTCTAGAAAGAAATAGATAAAATAGATTGGGTAAAAATTTTCAAGAATGGCATCTTTACCCTGTCTTCCTCCGAGGGCAGCGGATGCAAACTTTCAGTATTCTCAGCAGTCATGAGGTCCTTAACATATCGAAAAGCAACTATTTAAAATACTAAAATATGACCAAGTATTCCACAATCAGGGGTTTCCCTCAACTCTTCTACGAAGGCAATCACACCTCGTTTTCTATTTAGAAAACCAAGTGTCAATGAACATCCCAATCAAACTTGGTAGAGCACACAGTATGGAAATTAACAATGAGATAAAATGTGACTCTACCCTGGAAGTAGTTAATATTACTTAGTAGAATAATCCTAAAAAGAAGATTAGAAAAAAGTGAACTAAAGCTACATATCTGCACAGATAAACTTTCTACTATTGACACATGTAAAATTCAGATGCACTTTCATTCCAATTTAAAATAAGAATGAAGGACTGGTTATACAGTTAGGTTCAGCTGAAAAACTCCCTGAAACTTTTCAGAGCTACTTAGCACAAAAGTACAAAGAGGTATGGTAATGACCTCTCTGAATAAACAAATAGCAAAGAGTGAGTTTGTAGGAGCTCTCAGGGCCCACCCAGTGGCGTGTGGCTGCTCTGATCCCATGCCATGGAGAAATGTATTAGGCCTCCCCAGATCATCCTTCCAACCTGGGGACCGCCAACAGTCATTTTCAATGAGGAAATGGAATGACTCCCCACCACCTGTGTCAGAGCTGTGGGCAGGATCCACTCACAGGCTCCTGAGCTACTGGCAAAAAGATCTGCTATTGCTCACAGCTGACAGGGACTTGGGAAGCATGTGATTTGAATGCTGAATTTCTGGTAAACCTCGGACGTGCAGCATGATTCTCACCATTACATCCATCTGCCTCACAGTAAAATCAAAGGCTAAGGGCTCAAAACCTTCCTTGATGGTGACAGAAGAGAAATATTAATAGCTTTTGTAACTTAGACTCTGGCTGCTGTTAGCCTAATACAGTAATTCCAAAAAAAATTTCAGAAGTTATCAAAATTACCCTGGTGGCTTGTTTAAAATGAATACTCCCAGACCCTATTCCCGGATATTCAAATTCAGAAGAATTGGTGTGGGCTTAGGAGTTTGCATTTTTAACTAGCAACTTGGGCGTGTCTGATGCAGGGCGATGGCCCACTTTGAGAAGCCCTGAGCTAGTGACTGTTCTGTTTGTGGACAGGATGATAAGTGTTGTTTAAAAAAAAAAAGGAAAGGTGGGATGTGTGGGTTATTTGATAAAATAAATTCAGGAATTGTGTTGAATTTTTTTGCATGTTCCTTGATTCCAGTATTTCTCAAATTCTTTGAAATGCTCCATCTCACCGGAAGGGAGAGGATGCAGAACACGATGGAACGCAAAGGTTTCTAATCACCAAAGCGGTGTCGTCCTTGCAGAGTTTGAGCACACCTTGGGAAATGCTGCTGTACAGAACTTTCATCTAAGAAAATATAAAAGTGGAGAACTACTGAAGAGGTTAGTCTGTAATCCCTACAAGGAACTTGTTTCCTAGTGGGGGTATATGTGTATATAGTGCTCAGGGTAGATTGGAGCAAAGACATCAGGCCATGACCAGATCCTGAATGCAAAGCCAAAAGCAGTAACTCAGCAAGCAGCAGCCTGCTGGTGCCTATTAGGACCTTACCAAACAGTACAGCTTTTGTACAGGAAGTGATATTAGGAGAATTAAAGAGGATATTTGGGAGTTGGAGAAATTACTCATGAAAGGTACTTTCACTACCTTATAAGACTGTGCAAGTACAAAAATAATGATGTGGAAGACAGCCAACCCCTTCTGAGAATTTACTTTTTGCCTGGCTCAGAGGCACACGGACAAAGTCACCCAGCTGATTATAGGCAGAGATGGAATTTGCCTCAGACTAGCTCTTTAGAACCCTACACACCTTTATTCCCTAAACAGACGGTGGGGTATATGTGAATATTGGGTTCTGTGAAAACTGGAGCAAAGATATCAGGCCGTGACCAAATTCTGAATGGGTCAGTAGGTTTGCAGTTAAAGGAGACTATCTGAGTAGAGGGATTGCTTTTTAAAAAGGGAAAGGCAAATTATCAAACCAGAAATGTTTAACTAAAATAAGAGAAAATTAAAATAGTCATAAAGCTACAAAGAGGTGGGTAAGATATCAGGAATGTGAACAAGCTCCAGATTTAAGGAAAGCAATTTGGTTGCATGAATCAAAAAACTTATAATTAATATGGATAATAATAAAAATATAACATGTAAATTATACATAATTTATAATTATAAAAATATACTTCATATATATAATTTCTAGTTATAGACACTTGTAATTTATATGTATAAATTATGTTTTTATAATTATAAATTATATAATTTATGAACATAAATTATATATATTATAGTTATAAAAATATATACAATTATTCATTCCTTTTGATATTTTCCACTTCTATAAACATACCCTAAGGAAATAGTCAGAAATGTAGATGAGGAATCATATACAAAAGATGTTCATTTTAAATCTGTACATAATAATTAATTAGATTGAAATTCATTATGTATGCTGGAAAATACATGAACCCTAGACTCAAATTGGGTTTCAGTTGAATCCTGACATGTTTGTGAATTCGATACGTCAACTTAGGCTGGTTTGCTTCCTTTACAAAGCCGCATGTTCTTCACCTCTAAAATGGGCAACATAATATTTACCTTACAGCAGGGATTCTCAATAGCAGTTCTACTGACATTTTACAGAGGACAATTCTTTGTTGTGGGGGACTGTCCTGTCCTGTATATATATTTATAGGCAAAGGAGAAAAATGCATATGTGTGAGTATATATAATACATACACATACATATACATGGGCATATGCAATAGAATCGCCACAGTTGACCTCCTCCCTACATTGATTACCTCTGTAAATTGACCTAATTTTTATAGACCGGCATTACACCATGTGTACGTATCAGTATAGTAGGCCTCGTTCCTTACGTTGGCCACCACTATGTCTTGACCAGTTTATTACAGTCCCTTGGGTTGTCACCTCTATGTGCATGTACATATGTATACATGCAGAGGAGAAAAAGTCAGTAGAAAGAAGGAGAATGGAATTCCAAGAGTGCAGAAATAAGGAAATAGCTAATAAAGCAAAGACCTAAATATATGTTGAAGAGATGGCCTTGGCAAAGAGGAGAAATACCCCTTGACCCAGGAATGTAGAGAGAAATGGTGAAGAAATGATGATTCTAAGGGCTTTCCTTTTTATAATTATGTTATTATTCCTATTTGGAAAAAAGACATAAGGAGTTTGTTCATTTCCCCCAGGTATAAAGTGTGTTAACTGAGCAGCTAGTAAAGCCCAATCAGATTTAAGGTGCACATAGTGAAAAAATATATATAAAACAATTTGTAACTTATCCATTAGCGTCTTTGGTACCTAGTCTTGAAGAACAAGGTAGGTGCATAGTCCAGCAACATAAAAATTTAAATGTATGTCAAAGAATTGGTTACAGTAATTTTGGGTAAATTAAGAATGCTAAACATGCTAATTCCTAACCATCTTGGAAGTTACTTCTCCCCTCCCCTTTCCCATCCTTCCCTACTCTCCTCTTTTACACTGGTCCCCTCCTTCTCACCTCAAAACTAGGCTTACCTGTGCAGTTTCCAACCCCTTCTTTCCATCATTTATATTCATCCACTGAATTGCTCTGAGATATTTACTCACCACACATCATGTTTCGAGTTCTAGGAATATAATAAGTTAACTAAACCACAGGCGGATGTCTTTATAGAATCCGAAGTACAATTAAGACAACAGACAATAAACAAATACAATAAAACCAATAAATGTAACACATAGCAGAACATTACACACATTACCAACACAGAAAAATTCTGTTTTCCGTCAAATCTGTGCCTAATGTTCTCTATCTTGTACTAAACATTTAAAGACTGCTTTTTTATTCTTCTATTTGGGAGGGCTTCTTATTTGCTAAGCAGTTGTAAAGTTATAATAATAGACTGTCTTTAATAAAGACCTATTCCTAGACCACAACCACCTTCCTTGCCATTTTATAAAACCCAAGCTAAAATTTAGATGCCCACCACACTCTGATGTGAAGTTTGTATCCAATAAATCTATACTGCTATAAATTTTACACTTTTATACTTCTGTAATTCATCATGATTATAACACTTTCAGCACTTCATATGAATTGGAAATGTAAAACTGTTAATAATCTTCATAAGACTTGGATTCCATAACTGATTCAGTAATTTTGTCACACTTGAAAGAAATCAAAGTATCAGTTTATGCTTCTATATCTGAAAATCTCTACCTCTAAATGTGGCTGGCTGTCTCTTTGGGCCTAGCTTCAACTGTCTTGGCCATATTAAAGTGACTTTAAAAAAATCTTGTTTGGCAGACAATACAGTCCATACCTTAGTCAAGAAAGTTTTCTGTTGGACTATCTGTTGGTTGAGTTTTTGGACAACATGGAAAGGGAAGAATGATGATGTGAAGGTTGGAAAATTAGGAAAGTTTTTCTTGATAAAGACTCAGACTTTAATTGTTCCTTACTAAGTCTATTTTTAAGTCTTGTTCTAGTGCTTAAATAGAGAAATATTTTAACTTTTTTCTATCTTCATGGAATTCCAATTTTAAAGTAGGCTTTTAGTGGAAGCACGTAACAGTTACCCAAATTTTCAAAATTTGTTTTTTTTTCTTATTTAATGAAAGATATATGCTCACGAAATAAGTGTGGATAAAGGTAATTCTTTGTAACACTCACAGTCCTTGACCCTGAATCTGCCCAAGTATGCAAGCCCAATTAAGCAAATCTACTTGGTTACTCTCTTAGTTCCCAAGACGAGTCAGCAAATCAAAGGACAGGAAAGATTTTTCATGTGAAGCAGATACTGCTGAAGCATGATAGAAAGTATGGGCTGCCTAGAGCCAAACGTTTATAGTCTGAACAGATTTTTACTTCTTCAACCCATCCTAAGTGAATCAGGCTGAGTTAATAATGGTCAAGGTCCAAATCTTCACAGAGTAAGTCTGGGTCTACGGGCTCTTGCATAGTGATTGTAAGTGAGGTTAGGGGTTATCAGCCTTGACACTATTGCCACAGGGACCAACTCTTCACTGTGAAGGATGTCCTGTAAGTCACAGACTGTGGAGCAGCATCTCTGGCTTCTTTCTATCTACTAGGCACTAGTCATAACTCCCTAGTTTGGGAGTTATCAGAATATTTCCATACATTACCAAGTGTCTACGGAGGAGCAAAGTTGCCCCTGGCTGAGAACCACTGAGCTCAGTGAGAACAATATACGGTGTTTTGATTTATGATTTCTTGACTTTAAGACAATATGAAAGCAATAAGTATTCATTTTGCGTTCCAATTTACTATAGGTTTGTCAGGAAGTAACCCCATCACAGGTCAAGGAGAATCTGTATATGTTTTCTGTTTCTTAATTGAAGGATTAATGACACTGATAGAAGGAGTTCAACAAACTGACCCTTTCTTTAAAGCTCTCTTTTGCCCTTTGCCTCAAATTGGACTTTATTCATAACTTTTTTTGAGTAATCCCTTAAAGCATCACCAATTCTTCTCTTTAATGCCATTGATATATAATGAGAAGACTTTTGACCCTAACAGCTACTTCAAAGAAAAAAATAGAAATGTCCCAATCAGAACTTTTCTTCAATTAAAACTTCACCAATAATAAAATTTTATGGGGATGAATGCCTGTTGTCAAAGTCAAGCTGACTTTTAATATCCCATTTTGTTTTGCAATTACGTACCTCCAAATAACACTAGTCTATTTTAGGTCTGACTCAATTAGTTGGTGTGCAATTTAATATATTTTCTAAATGCTTATTTAAATACTATTATGTTTTCTTTTTACAACTTTGTTTACTAGATTCTGCTCATTCTTTTTTTTTTTTGTTCTTTTTGCCACTAACACCTTTTAAAAATATGGAATGCTTCACAAATTTGCGTGTCATCCTTGCATAGGAGCCATGCTAATCTTCTCTGTATCATTTCAATTTTAGTATATGTGCTGCCAAAGTAAGCGCTTTTTTTTTTTTTTTGAGACAGAGTCTTACTTTGTCTCCCTTAGTAGAGTGCTGTGCTGTCACAACTCACAGCAACCTCAAACTCTTGGGCTTAAGCGATTCTCTTGCCTCAGCTTCCCAAGTAGCTGGGACTACAGGCGCCCACCACAATGCCTGGCTATTTTTTTTGTTGCAGTTGTCATTGTTGTTTAGCTGGCCTGAGCTGGGCTCGAACCCACCACCCTCAGTGTATGTGGCCCGCGCCTTAACCACTGTGCTACAGGTGCCGAGCCAATTCTGCTTATTCTAATTCTTAAGAGAAATTGATCCTCACTCTGGCCTAAGATAATACACATCAAGTTGAGGAATGAAAATGTCTCAGGGAAAACCTCCACAATTTTAAGTTAAATTATGAAAGTCCTATGAGAAATTACTCTCTTAAAAAGTTAGGGTCCTATGTAAGTGGCTTATTTTAGGTTTTGTTCTGTGATACTTGTTGGTCTGCTCAATCCTTTCAGATTTCTTAATTTTGATTTGCAGAAATTATCATTACCAACGGGCATTCTAGTTCCCTACAAAGTGCCTCATACTCACTTGAAAAGTCAGTGCTTTCTCTCTATCTCCCAATACACATTTTTGGCATAAAATCTTTTCTTGCTTTATTAGATTTCTAAGTTTATAAAACTACATAAGTGTCATAATAAATAATATATAAGTGGCTAAAAAATTCAAACCCATTTCCTATACCTTTTAATGTGCACATAGATATACTGAAACACCTGCGTGCAGGCATGTGCACACACACACACAAACCGTTCTTTTTCAGTCTTTTCTTCTTGTTTTTCCTCTTTTACTATTTTTTTAAAGGGCAATCTTTCAGCTTCCTTCTTTTTTGGTTTCTACACTTTCTCCCTAGGTATCCAGATTTAAAATATATAACATCTTCCCAATTTCTGAATGCAAACACCTCCCCTGACCTCTAGATTTATATATTAAACTGCCTAGAAAATATTTCTATTTTGATGCTGAGATACTCATCCAAACATTTGGTTTTCCTTCAAAGAACTTGATAAGATTGTACTGTCTGTTTCTTTGAACTTAGCTGTGACTTTGTGGATTACTTTGGACAATGAAAGAAGTGTGAAAATAACATCTCACATTCAAAAAGAAGCACTAACAGCCAATGTGTGGGTCTCCACTCATTCCCTTCCTCTGGTCTAGTGATTGGCAATAATTCAATAGTGAAACAAGGAGAAGAGCCCCAGCTAACTTGAGATGAGTATGTAGCTCAAGAAAGAAATAAATATTTTTTTTAGGGATTGTTTGTTACAGAATTATAACGTTAACTTATTCTGACTAAACACTAAAAGGTGTGCTAGGTATCTCAAACTTAGCATGGTTAAAACTAAATGTTTTATTTCACTTTATTCTTGTCTTATCTTATTGACACTAAAATAGACCCATTGTCAAAAATCTTTTTTAATTTTACTCTTTCTTTCACTTTCCATATGAAATCCATCATTAAATAAAAACATTGGCTCTACTTCCAAGACATATCTTGAATCCAACCACTACTCAGTATTTCCACTGCTGTGACCCTACCCAGCATCATCGTCCCTCTCCAGAACTGACTCAGCACCCTCTGACTTCCCATGTAAACACCACTCCCCCCCTTTTTCCTTTCTTATTTTAGCAAAACTAAAATATTAACCCTTTGCCTGTCATATGTTTGGCAAATGTTCACTTCAATTTTAACTTGCTTTTTTCTAAACTCTGCTTCTTCTTTATAGACAGATTATGACACTAGCTTTACTATCATCATCTTTAATCTATTTGTGCTTAAATACAGTATAAAGGGACTGGATGCTTTACACTATCACACCTCTCTGCTCTTGTTTCAACTGGAGGTTTCTGGTGGGTGCCTAGCAAACACACAGTAAATGCTGTTTGTGGCTAAGTCTCTGAAATCAAAAGAAATTTTTCTTTTTGTCTCTGAAGACAATATTTCTTTGCAGGACTCTAACTCTGACTTTGGTGCTTCAATTCCTGCTTTTCAATTTCCGGATTATAATATATATATATTCAGTTACATCAATGAATGGGTTCAAAGCAAATAAACTGACTTTTAAAATTTAAAATTCACAGAATTATTTTGAATAGACTAATATTTATTATCATCTTTAAACTTCTATGAAATTTTTTAAGTAGTGGAAAATCAAGGGCCAGAAATTAGACTATGTAATGACTCCCTGATAATCCTCAGACAATATACATTATTTGTACATTACCCAAAACACAGTCCTAGTGGGCAACAGTGCTGGCAGGTACAATGCTGGAATTTACGAAAGATTGATTGGTTCAGGAAGATAGGAAGGCTTCATCTCATGGAATTGGAGCATTTAAAACAAAGATGCTATTGAAAGCCATAAGCTCATAGCTCATAACATGGTCCCTTAACAGTATGTAATTCAGTGAGGAAAAGAACTTACCTGCATAGGCAGGGTAAAAAAAGGGAAAAGAGTTAACAAAATCTGCATGATTATACAAAAATAACCATAATGAACACTGAAGTCTGCAGAGACTTGGATGTTTAATTTTCTCTTGAATCTTAATTTTCACAATTATCTTTGACTTTAAAAGATAAAGTTAATCTAAAAGTTAATCTATTTTCTAATAAAATGTAAACTATTTCTTTTATGTTATATATTTTCCCTCCTGATTATTCAGTTTTTATAATTTCATATTTTTGTTTCTTTCTCACCATGTTCCATTAAATGCCTTCCTCTTTTTCATTTTTTGTGAATTTCAAAATGTTTTTTGGACGTTGCACAAATGTTAGCTGTTTAGCCTATGAAAATGAGAAAATTACATATGACCCCAAATTAAAATTGTCCAATTAAAATTTTATGTATATCTTCTCAGAATTTCTATGTGCAAATATATACATACAAATCTCACCCTATGGAAATTTATTTAAGCAAAATGGGATTATATTATCCCTGGTGGGCACAATGGGTTTTTTTAATGGTAACTTATCATGAAAATTTCCATTTAAATTTATAATCATTAATTCAAAAATTGCTTTATGGAGTTTCAATGAATAGATGTGAAACTACCATACTCTGTGTGACCAATTATCAATGATGGATATTGATGCTACTTTTAAACATTGATAATTATGAACAAAATTATGTTTTAAGATCATTTTTGAACAAATTCTTTTGGATAATTATTGAATCATTTGATAAAAATTAATTTTTAGGAGTAGAATTGCTGGTCACAAGGTTTGCACATAACCAAGGCACTTGATACCTATTACCAAACTGGCCTCCGGGAAGTAATGCCCACCACAGGAAGTATGGGAGGGAGGGAGGACAATTTCCACCTGCTGTGATCTTTTTTATTTCTCCTAAGCTGAAAGCTCAATAGTGATGTTTGTCTGGCTGTTTCAATTTACAATTCTTAGTTGCTAGTGAAATTGAACCTTTTGGTCACATATTTAGTAGTACTTTCATTGGCTGGGGTGTGTGTGTGATCTTAACAAATGTCCTATTTATTTGGCCAGCTTTGTTTTTTTTTTTTTTTTTTTTGGAGAGACAGAGTCTCACTTTATCGTCCTGGGTAGAGTGCCGTGGCGCTTTGTTTGGTTTTTGTTTTGCCTTTTTTTTGGTCTCACTTTGTCACCCTTGGTAGAGTGCTGTGACATCATTGCTCACAACAACCTCAAACTCTTGGGCTCAAGCAATTCTCTTGCCTCAGCCTCCCAAGTAGCTGGGACTACAAAGCACCCCCCATAATGCCCAGCTATTTTTAAAGACAAGGTCTCGCTCTAGCTCAGGCTCGTCTTGAACCTGTGAGCTGAGGCAATCCACCTGCCTCAGCCTCCCAAGTGCTGAGTCATTTTGCTTTTTTCAAAAAAAAGTAAACTATTCTATTTTGAAGATAATTAAAACTTTGTTATTTATGCTATAAATATTTTTTCACTAATTTGTCTTTTGCTTTTGAACAATTCACTGTCTTTTATCCCACATAAAAGCTTTAAATTTGTAGGTAGTAAAAAGTATTCATATTTTACTATTTTCAAATTCATTAATTTTTACTCTAATCATTAATTTCTTTCTTGATATTTTTAGATCCTCTCATACTAACCTTTTAAATGTTTTATTTCCATCTAAAAAAATCCCATCTAAAATTATTAAATTTCATCTTTGTATAGTATTGGTTATATCTGGCAATATCTCCTGTAAAGTGTTTTCACTGTTATTTTCCAAACAGTGTGTAAATTAAGTACTAATTACCATTTGGATCCATTTCAGAGTGTGCTTTCTGTGTATTTTCTCATTTGTAAGTAGATAGGTTTTTACAATTAAAATTTGCTAGATATTTCTGGTTTCCTGTAGTTTACATTTATATTTTTTAAAATATATACATATATATGTTTTGAATCAAACTTATTTTTTAGATCAATCACATCCTTTTTCATTTTGGGTTTTGCCCAGTTGCTCTGCCAAAGATAGGAAGAAGGCTTTTAAGGTCTCCCACCTACAGTGATTTTGTATTTCACCCATCCAGTGTTATCACCACATTAAGATCAATTAACAAATGAGTTCCTACTTTTTGATAAACATCCTCTATAAGGGCTTAAATTTCCAAACAAAGCTTATCACCTTGTAACTTCTAAAATCATGCTTGATGATAACTTGTTTTCCAAACAGGTATAAAGAAGTTCTTTTATTTTTTGGGGGCAGTGATAAACCAATTCCATTTGAAAATATCATGAATCATACCGTTTTTCTGTTGAAGAAAATGTCAAAATGTTACAACAGCTTGAAAATCATTTTGCATTAGTTAGCAAGAAGATACTTCAATTTGGAACAACAAAGAAAATAATAATATATAAACAACCCTAATTACTCTTCAGAGGTTCCTTTACTGTCATCTACTGTGGGCTCTCTAAGCAGTAGCAGCACTCTTGCTTCCCCATATAGTCTATTTAGCAAGATCGATAAATTTGGGGACATAGTATAGATTCCAGTTTGCTTCTCACAGTTTTCTACCCTCTATTAAATAGTCCTCTCCTCCAACTGGTTATGATCAAAGTCAGAGGGTTCAAAAATTAGGCATTAACTATGCTCTTTAAAGGTTAGTTTGCCAAAAAAGAACCAAAGACTTACTGGTGTTGCAAGGATTAAGAGATGATTTATTTTTATAAGCACATAGAACTAAAATAACTCTTTGAGGCCAGTGAGTTTTCATCCTTTCTTTTTACGTTAACAATACCCTTATTAGATTATGAATAAAGGCAAACAATCAGATTGGGGGTAGGGAGCTTGTCTTAAATCCTAGGGCAACACATTTGCTAAACTTCTCTAAGAAAATCACGGAAATCACACACATTATTCAAACAAAATAAATAATCCTAATTGAGTTGACGATACCTAAACTGCTTAGACTGGTCTAGCTTTTAGTTATGAATTTTAAATATGGAAAAGAAATGTACATTATGACACTATACTTCCCTGCTGCTTTTATTGACATGTATCATCAAAAAGGCATTTCCAGGTTGTAAGGATACGTTTTCAGTAGCTATATCTTCTTTTACATATAACCACAGATAATAACTTAGGAGTTTAAGGTCTGGTGTAGAAAGTCATAACAAATTATCATGGATTTAACCTCTGTGATCTTCAATATATATTTTTTATTATGTTTGAGTTAGCAAACTCTATAAATGAATGCTTAGATCCAATGGATCACCAAAGCAAGTACTCCAGGTAATGACTATTTTCCCACCAAAAGGGGCTGACCCATGTCTACTTGGCCTTGCTGAATTTGTTGACAAGTCACTAGACAAAGTTTGCTATTTTTAAAAATGTTTTTGAAGAGACAAGTTCTCTGGTTGCACAGGCTGGTCTCAAACTTCTGGCCTCAAACAAGCCTCCTGCCTTTGCCTTCCAAAGTTCTGGAATTATAAGCATGAGCCACTGTGCCTGGCCCCTAAAGTATTTTTAAACTGTGCAGAAATAGGTGTTCAAATATAATTTTTCTGTTATTCTTCTCTTCCTAAATATCAAGGCCTTCCAGTAAGCATAAAATTACTGTATTTAACCTAATCAGAACTTAAAAAGACAAACTAATTTTAAAATTCTGTTTTTAGCATGTTTACATTCTATTTCTCCTCTTCAAATGATCCTTTTTTCTAAGTAATATGGTCAACCTTATACTTCTGCTGGGGAAAAAGAAAGGAATCCTTTAGTTAAAAAAGACTGAAGTTAAGTAGCGGGGTTACAAATTTCTTTCTCAAAAGTAATAAAACATTCGTAAGAGAATAGGTTATCTTTTACCTTGATCTGAAAACTTTCTGCAGCATTGATTTCTGAATCTATGATTCTTTTTAGTTTTCATCTGTGTATCTGTAGCAACACTATTAAGAAATTTAAGCACTTTTCTCATAGTATTTTTATTCCTTATATTTGAAGCTTTCTGTATCTTTGCCTAATTTAATATCAACAATATTCAACTAAAGCTCAAAGTCTCTAATAAAGAAATAAAATTAAAAGTCTATTAAATTTCCAGAAATGTCCACCAAAGGAAGCCACCAAATTAAGGAAGAAAATTAAACAGCTTCTCTCTGGACAAAACATTGACACTAATTTTTAGCTGAAGGTCTCAGTTCTGAATGAGATTTGGATTTACATTTGTACTCAACAAACAATTTTAAAAAACTAAACAAGCTGTGGCTAAGTGTGTGTGTTGGCATTTCCAAAACTGACTTAGGTCACCCTGGATTCCTGTCTTCCTTATGAAGACATTGACTAAAAATCTGTGGTCCAGGGAAACCCATCTTAAGAGGAGATAGATTCTCCCCGAAGCAATTTAAAATATCACTATGCCAACAGAAAAACATTTTCAAAAGGAAAAATAAGGAATGGGCCTGGAAGGAAAATTTTTCCCGAGCAACTGTGATCTCCTCGCAAAAGGAAAATTTGCTTTTTAAGGAGAAATAACAAAATACATACGATTACTCATGGAAGAATATGAATCTTGGTGTTTTGTTCCAGCAGGCATTCATAATAAAAATCTAGGTATGCATCTATTATAGAAGTGAGTTTTCCTGGAGTTTAGAGGACCAGCTCCCAAACTCTAAGCATCATGTAAAGACGAATGGAGGGGATCAATTTAGCTGTCACTGAGAAAATAAAGAGCAAGATGGTTCCCTGCACCCCAGATCCTATGCATGTGCACTACACTTAATGCATGCGGGAAGACAAACCCATCCTGCTCATCTACAGAAACATTAATCGAGCAGGTTTCATTTTCTTTAGAGTCTGGTTAATATCATAAATAAGAAAATGCCATGTGCTACATAAACAATTAGGCTTTGTGAGTCTAAAGTGAGTCACACTTTACAGCTGGCTCATGTATATGGCAGGCAACAAGTCAGGTATGTTGCCTTGGGGACAACTCAGAACAAGCATTCCAGCATGGGAGGGGGAGAAAAAGAATCTCATATTCTTCTTTTGAAGAATCCAGATCTATACTCTGGAGACAGCACAACTTGTATTCCATCCAGCATTTTCCATTTATACCGAAATTCTAAGCTACAGGAAAATAACATGCAGATGTTCTGTGTAGGATTTGAGGCGGCTCTTTTTGTGCCAGAGTCTATGGTCAGTATAATGATTATATTTTAAAAGCATAAACATTATGTTTTCACAAGCTAGCATTTATTCATAACAAGGAATTAAAAAGAAGGCATGAGGCAACGAATTATCAGCACCTCCAAAAGTATTCAGTCTGTAATTCAAAATCAGAACACTGAATGCTTGCTTCTTGGAAACCCTTCGACACTTCTACCACCAGCTCCCAAAGGGCTCCCCACAGCATATGCGTGAGTGTTCCGGATGCAGGGGGTACCTGCAGATCCGGGGGGAGGGCCTTCTGCATCGTCCTTAGAGGCACCCTTAATGAGTGACAATGTACAACGTTTCAATTTTCTTGCTCATTGTGCTGAATGATTTGAAAATCAGTACACTGTATTAAACCGAATATTTATTCTCCAGAAGAAATTAATCAGACAGGACACAACAAATGGATGACTCCTGCTATGGAGAAGTGTTTTCTTTTGGGAATTCTACAAATGTTCTTAAGTCGCCTGTGAATCACTAGTGAAAGAGACAAATCATAAAAGCTTCTTGAGTGGTCTGAGAGTTAGCACCGCCCCAAAATGTCAGCAGCTGGAGCCCTGATTGTCAGCATGCTCAGACTCTATTAAGCGTTCACAATTAGCTCAGGGTACATTTTTTTTTAACTTATTCTCCACCCCCACCCACCCTACCAGCCCCACCCCCCACAACAAGAAATGCACCACAAGAAATCCCAGACAGAAATTCAGTAAAATGCACGGGATCACGAGTAGACCGACTTCCTATTCAAGAATTGAAATATATGACATGAGAACTAAAATAAAAGTTTTTGTATTTTGTCCAAATGCCTTTTTTTACCAGGCGGTAGTATTCATTATAAATATTATCCTTCACTTTATGGAAGAAATCTTTAACCAATTTCAAAAGTTACCTGCTTTTTTTTTTTTTTTAAAGTATACTAGAAGGGGGCTGAGTTCACCTCTTTACTCCTTCACAAATGCCTATCTTGTACTTTTCTGGTAATATTTTAACTTTATGAAGTATTATTACTTGGGTCATAAGTAGTTATATCAAGACATAAATTTATAAAGTGATACATTTTCTATACCAACCACCGATGTCAACTTATCCCATAATAGCACATTCCATCAAATGAAACTGCTAAAGGTTTCCCACATTTGTTTTACATTCTATATGTATGGCTTATGAATAGCGATGCTGATGAATTCCAGCTGGTTTAGAAATGCAGGCCAACTCTTCTAGAACACATTCTTTTTGATTCTTATTATATTCAATGAGGCCCATTTTAAGGGGGCCACCTGGTAGGATGAAGCACTATTTTATCTCCATAGAAAAAATACAAAAACAAAGCGCCCAGCTCAATGTAAGACCCTCTTCCCAAACTATATTATGTTACAGCAGTTCCAATAAAATTAAGAAGTAGTTCTAATCTTTGGGAAAAGTTAAATTAAAATTTAAAAAAAACCCAGCAACTCCATGAACTACTAAATTATTATAACAACAACATTAAAATAAACTCCCCCGTTCATGTTTCGCACATCTATCATACACATTTTAGCCTCCTCCTCCTCCTCCCTCCCTCTCCTGCTTCCGTCCAGGTGGAAGACATCAGGGGCACAGAAGCCAAGTGAGATGTTGACCCCACCCTCCTCCATCCATTTTAAAGGCACCTTCAAAGCCAGACCACTGGTCCAGTTCAGTTTTGTCAACTAAGCCAGCCATACCGCTATTTAAGACTCCACCTTGGGGTTTCATAACTGCACATTAACATAAGAGTTTTGATCCTCAGTCAAAAACTTCAGCTGCACTGAGTCTCATCAGATTTCCATTCCCTTTCTGGAACGGGAAATCCTTTTTCTCTTGACTATGTCTTCATAAGCTTTGCTCTTTGTGTTGAGCTCTTAGAATATCAACCTTTCTGAAGCTGCCCTGTACCCAACCCTGAAGAACATAATACGTTCCCCTTCCAAAAAACGTCAAAACAGAACAGCCACTATGGTAGTGCAAACACACACTCCCCCCGACGTGTGCACACCCCACACAATTCGTGCACTGTGAGGATGACAGTCATTCCAGCGTGCACAGGAACACTCCTTGTCAAGGCATGCAGGAGCGCAGCGGGGGCTGCAACGGGACAAAGAACTTACTTTGTTGTTCCCCTGTGCGTGTAGCCGCAAGGAAAAGAGAAAGAAATATGTTAAACATAAAATTATTCTAAAATTACGAGTTTTTTTTTTTCTTGCAAGAGCAGAACCAAAATAAATCATTGAACTGTTCGCTGCCATCCCCTACATTCACCATCCAGCGGCCACAGCTCATGGACAAGTCAAAGGATCCACTCAGGTTAAAGGAAATCAGACGTTTATAGCAGCAGAACGTTATGACGGAGATTTTCCCCCCTTTCTTTCTACTCAGAATACTTGGGGGATGGGAACCTGGCCAGAAAGAATTGGTTTGAATTGGTAATAAGTGAACCGTCGGGCTGAAAGGCAGAGCATTTAGTGTGTTGGCCCGCTCTTTCCTGGGAGCCCCTCCTCCAACATGCCATGCAGTGGAAAATTTCATCAGCCGGTGCATTTTTAAACAAACACTGCATCCTTGGTTTCAAAGAAGGTGGAAAAAAATTTAAAAAGAAAAAGGAAAAGAGAGGAAAGGAGTGGGTGGTTCTGGGGAGACAGGGGAAGCAGACCAAGTTACGGCCTCCATCTGTACCGTTCCTTTATTTTGTAAATTACGAGTTTTGCCTTGGGTTGGCATGCGGAGCCAAGACTGTATAGGGAGGACGCCGCCAAAATAAATACTGGTCCACGTTCAAGAAATGGGTCTGGAAAGGTTAGTCACAAAAATGTAGTCATTTTTAAAAGCGACACTCGGGGTAGAGGCCCAGAAAGCAGCCAGCAGCAGGCGGCGGGCGGGGGGGGGCTCTGCCGCTTCACACCAGAGCTACGAGAGTATGATTTATATAAAACAATTTAACTCACATATGGCCTAAAAAAATAACAGGGTGATTCATTACTCCTGGGGCAGCCTGAGTCCTCACAAGGTCAGATCCTGCGCGGGAGACGTGATGGGGGCTGGGGCCGGGAACAGATCTGAGCTCTTCTCACGAGGGGCCCGGAGGAAATTCTCACTGAGCCGCAGGATTGGAGAGAGCTGTGAGGGGAGTGGAGTGTGTGTGTCTGTGCGGGAGACCCAAACCAGGGCGGAGTGACAGGTCGGGCCACAGGTCTGGCATTTAGTTTTCAGTAGAGGATGTGGAGGGGGATATGCTATCCACAGACATTTTCTGGAGAGTGGTCAGGCAATGATCCTAGGAGAATGTGTTTTCTGGAAAACAATGCCAATTGGTGGCTCTGGGGGAAATGCCTAATCCAGGGACCATCACAGCCATAGTCTTTAATAAAGAGAACATCAATTTAAAGGCACTGATAGGGTGGTACAGAGAAGCTTCTTGGCACTGCGAGTTGCCATGATATAACTGTTAACACACTGGCTTATCGGAGACATAAATAACAGTGTAAGAATGAATACAAGGCGGGGAGAAAAGAGTCCTTTCTAAAGACTATGCCAACTGCTCCATAAGGCAATAAAGATCCCCACTTGGAATTTTATCGGGAGTAAAAGTCTATTATAGAGAATAATGGGACCCTGCTTCTCCAAAGAAGTGCAATATTGCTGAAAATACCTCAAACAGATGGAGTTTATTGCATTCCACAACAGTGCAGCTTTTGATCTACCAAATAAGTTTCAGGAGTTCAACCAAGTATTTGTGCACATTAGGGAATGACTGGCTTCCCCACTCAATGGCAGATGGGTCTGTTTGTAGTGGCAACAATGATGTCACAGAGTAGGAGGCCTTAATCCTTAAATATAAGAAACACTCAGGCAGAGGACGTGGTGTGGCTTGGCCATTTCTTGTTTCATTTAGTCATTTCTCAACTGTCTCTGAGAGCAGCCTACAGTCATGAATGGTGAAACAGAAATGCTTCTGAACTCCCTTCACTATGCCATGTGGCCGCAGTTTGGGTTTAGATACCTGAACTGAAGAAAAACCAAGTCTCTCGGGAACTGTCCCGGTAGCTACTCTAAGTTCTGCTGCAAAACCTGAGAGTAAAGGAATGTGCAGGGGGGCAAAGTGCCAGGCATTTCAAGTCTTGTGTCATTAGGCTATGGACTCAGTGCCCATGCGCAGGTATCACCACATGAATAAACATTTATGGAGGTCCATGGCCGTTTTGCTCTCTCCATAGAATGACACAGAGTCCCTTTCCTCAATTGTCTGACAGAGGACAATTTGCTTTTAGAGTCTGTCCAGGAGGAATCTCTGAAGTAACAAAAGGATTTTATTGTAAGATCATCTCAATCTGCAAAGCAGAACTAGAAACATCAATTATTGCCAGGGGAGCCCAGAGTTGAGAAAGAATCGTGAAGTTCCAGGGTGTTTCACTTTCCACTATCGTTTTTAATCTTTTAAGAAAAAAATAAACTCTAGGGGCGGAGCACTCATGGACTGTATGTAGAGAGCTAATAGAAACCTCTTAAAGAGCCCTAAGGTGTTCCATTTAACAAATACGCAAGACCCAGTTTGCACCAAATTTGTTTCCGGTTGCAGCTTTCAGCCGCCAGCTGGCAGGCCTCTGAGGGGCAGCTTGTGCATTCTCACTCCTGATTGGCTGGTGGAACCTAAGGCTGACCTGTCCCTCTCAAGGCCACATCAGCACTTCTCTCTCTCTCTCTCTCTGTTTTTTTTTTTTATTAGATCTTTCTCGAACAACTAGGCTTCCTCAGCCAACTGATATCCCCAAATCCCAGTGCTAGTTTCCAAAGAAAAGGGAAGTACTACTAAATTGGGAATTACAGCTTCATGAATGCATTAATGACTTTGAAGAATAAAAATAAAGGATATGGGGAATTGGACACATTCCTCTAGTTGAAGGCAGAGCTATGGTGATGCACAAGCATCTTCATTTAATCCTATAAAATCACCCAGAGGACGGGAGCATTTGGAGTTTAGAGAAGAATAAACAACGCGAGGTTAAGTGGGTTGCTTGAGCCACACAGCTGATAAATGGCAGGCTTAAGGTCCAACTGTGAGTGCGTTTGACTTAAAGTCTACCTCATTCTGCTGCACACGCTGTGTTTCAAAGAATTTGAATTTGGAATTCCTTAATGTTTATGTAATTTAAGTCATTTTGTAAGCCAACAAAACTACCAGAAAAGTTAACTGTTTGTTATGTCATGTTCTTTATATGGACAAGTTCCCACTTATTTGCAATCACATTCATGGGGAAATTTATGTATATAAGTTAGCAAAATAATCTTTTTAGCCTTTAATTGTAGCCCGTATCTACTGACACAGAGGCTCTCACACAGATTGCATTTCAGTCTCATCAGTGAAAATAATTCCATGAGAAACATATTTACTTTGAAAGTATGTAAAGTCTTATATACTTACTTAACAATATAAAATTTTATAGTAGCTTGAATTTCAATTCAGCGGCTAAAGAAAATAGGACTACAAGAAATAAAATTCACCTAAATCCAAATTCAGGCTTAAATATGTGGCTGCTCTAAAATATCAAGTGACTGACAGAAGGCTCAATATATGACACAGAGGAAGTTATGGGTAAGTTTATAGCATAAGTAAGTAGTCTGAACCTGGGACTCCAATTTCCATTTCCAGGCCACGTACTCCACTATTCAGACAAGAAGTCTATGTTTTGCTTTGGATCCAGAAAGATTAAAGGAGTGAAGGTAATTAGAAATTGCATCTGGTAAAATAGAAGATGATTTGAAAACACACATGGAACAATAGTTGGGTCGTTGATTTTATATGGATTATCCACTGTAGTTTTCATGTTGTAGAGTAATTATTTATTTGCGTCTCTCTTTTACTAGACCTGGAATTCCTACTAGGTAGGAACTGCATATTCTTTATCGTTGAGACTCTTGAGTCCATTTTAATAGTGACGGATGAAGAAAAAGACAGAAGGGAAGAAAGGGAGTGGAGAGAATGAAGGAGTTTTTTAAGAAAACTAAAGAGAAATGACTTGAGAGACAAAAGTAACAGGGCAGCAGAATATTCCAATATGAGTGACATGAAAACATTCTATCACTTAGATGCAGGATGTTACTAAGAAAATGTGGATACAAAATAATCTTCCCCAAATACCATTTCATTCAAACTTGGGTGATGAGTACTTCTCTAAATAATGGCAAACTTACACAACTTAAAAAAATAATCTAGTAGAAATTGCTTTCCAGTCAGAACCAACCTCCAACTCCCTGGCTTAGGCAATTCTCTTGCCTCAGCCTCCTGAGTAGCTGGGACTAAAGGCGCCCGCCACAATGCCTGACTATTTTTTGTTGCAGTTTGACTGGGACCAGAAAGCAGAACTTGATGAGTTTAGACTCGTGTCTATGCATGACACACAAGTGTTCTATTATTAGGGTGTCGACCCAGTGGATCACGGATACAAAGCAAAATGGCACACTGCTCAGAAATCCTAAAAATTTACTTAGACGGAGGCTTCTGTTATGAGGTTCATCTGTCTTCCTCAAATCTTTCTACATTAGGAATAACTACCTAAAAGTAATTCCCTCCTCCTAAAACTAAATGCGAGTATTCACAAAATGGAATCTTTAGATAAGCATTCTGCTTGATTGATTTCAGTACTCAGCCGCCATTTAAACATCTGAAAGTCACGCAGTCATGTAAAATGACCTGTAGGACTACACGGTGCATTAAAAATGCAAATATTGTTTATGATGAAAAGTAAGCAAAAGTGACATTCGAGGCACGCTGCTAAGTTTAATTTCCTGTCTTGCCTTTGGAATGCAGTAAAAACCCTCTGTCTCGATCTTCCAAGCAATTGTGCCAAATGGGTGTTTATGAACAAACAAAAATGATTTTAAAAAATGGAAACATTATGTAGGATATCTTCCTATTTGCTCCAAATTGAGAATTCTGATTAAAAATAGAAAAACATTTCTTTGTCCTTTTGGTGTAGAGCTATGAGCACATAACAAAGTTAAGACTTATAAAAATATTTTAAGTTACAAACTTATAAAAACTTACTTGGGGGGATGGGGAATTTTGACTTTCCAAGATAGTTATTCCCTCCCAAGAGATGCATTACATTATTTGTTTGAATAGCAAACTTGTCTGATACATTAAAATTAGGTTTAATTCATAGAATTAGGGCTTAATAAAGCATTTTCACAAACCTTATATGTGCATGTCTAAACACACACATTGACAGTTTATATAACCAAGCATATTTGGAAGACAGAAAATAGAATAAAATATTTATAATCTCACTGGGCTATGTATTACAAAATTCATAGTATTTTATCCCTTTCCTAGCTGTCAAATACTTTGTGATGAAAACCATAGTAATAATAATCCTAATAATTATTATTATAAATACAGAACAGTGATTACTTGTTCTCACTCTGTTCAATGTTTTTCCTACATTATCTCTTTTAATCCTATCAATCACCCTATAAGGGACCATTGTTATCTTCATTTTAGAAATGGGAATCTTAAAATGTAAAAAAAACCTAGGCAACCTGCCCAAGATCTCATTCCTTGTGAATGAGTGTCCGGAATTTAAATATAGGTAGTTTGACACAAGAGTCTGTCCTTGAATCCATATGTTCTCATAATTCTGAGCCATAATGAGCTTGAAAATGTAAATCTTATCATACCACTAAGTGGATTGGAACCCAGCAATGGATTCCTATCTTAGTCAGAATAAATCCCAAAGGCTCACCAATATTTACTTTAAGGCTCTGACCACCTCTTTTCTTAACCTCTACCTCCCTCTGCCCTCTCTGATGGTGTTCCAGACACTCTGACCTTCTTGTTGCTCCTCTAAGACACTGAGCTTGGCTTTGCACTTGGTATCCTCTGCCAAAAACACTCTTCTCCAAACTTTCGTATCATTTCTTCGCTCCTGAGGAGCTTACTCAAATGTCAACTTTTCGAAGGGACTTTTCCCTTATCACCGTTACCAAAATAAAGCTCACCTCACTGTGTGTCCTCTCTTCTCTTAGCTAATTTTGTATAGAACTTATCACCACATTAAACACAGATAACTACACAATGATAGCTATTCATTCACTGGTTTAATGTCTGTTCCATGGGACCTTATTCTTCATCTCTGTTATCACCAGTGCCTGGAACAGTGCCTGACAAACATTCTCAAAAATCCTTTGTGAAGTGAATGAATAAAAAATTCAGTATATGTACTTTTTAAATATAGAGGATTTGTAAAACTAAATACACTACTATCAATGGATAAGTAAGAGTAACAAATAATGATTAGAATCGAAAACAAAAGCAAAGGTGGTACTTGGGTTTTTATACCATAGATGTGGTCCTCAAAGTGGTCCATTTCTCTCCAAATCTGTACGCACACAACATGAAAAGCATACAGAGATACTTCTGTACCTGGGTGTCAACAGGAAAGCGTCTGATGTAACTTCCATTTGGAAGGCACAGGACATGTTGTGGGAAATTCACTGTTTCAGGTGCCAACCAGACAAGTATAAGTCGGAAGAAGTAAGGAGGTCTGTGTGTGAGTTAAAGTAATAGAACAGCCCCTCACACGGCAGGTTGTGCTGCATCTGAGGGGCACAGCACAAAGGGCTCCGCACCCAGTGCTCACAGTATGAGTGCCTTGACCTACCCAGTTCCTACATGACGGGCTACGGTAACTGCTCAGGACCAGGGCGTGGATGTGCCTTGAGGTTTGGTCCACTCAGGATATGGAAGGGTGCCTGAAGGGAACATCATCTATAAATCAGGAATTCTACTCCTAGGTATATGCATAACTAAAATGCACGCATATATGCCCCAGGAGACACACCAGTCACTACAGTATTATTTTTAACATTCCCAAACTAGAAATGACCGAAATTCCTTCAACAATACAATGGATAAATCATGGTATATGCATATAATGGAATATGTTTACCATTGAATAAACTATAGCCACACACACACACACATATTAAAAAAAAAGTAACAGCAAAGAGGCAAACATTTGGGTATGAATTCTCAATCCTATACCCCTGGATTTCTCTTAAATTCCAGTGTGTAACCCCAGGGATGAGGTCAGATCTGAAATCCCCTCAGAAATGCTTCAGTGGCCCCATTACACCCATTTCTCAGACTTATGCTTAAAATGACTTGATTCTAAAATGGATTCGAACCTAAAAATGCCCCCCAACTGGTGCATGATCAGTCCTATGAACTGACCCATAGCCAAGCACCACAAGAGTCAAGCTGGACTAAATCCCCAAGGCTCAGTCTCAGGACTTTAGTTCTGGGGAGAGGCCTGGGTAGTGTGAAGATTCACGGGGAGCAGCCCTTGAGAACCCCACTCGGCGGCAGTCTACTTTGTGCAGCGTGCGCACATGTTAGTGAGACTTCTGTTTAAATTCCCACTAGTCTGGGCAATATTACATTTTCCAAGGAACACAAAGAGAAGGTCTGTTTATTAACTTGAAGGGGAGAAGTGTCTCCAAGACACTTGAAGTATATTAATAAAGATAAGTGGGAATAACAATATAATATATTTTTTTGTTCTTCTGTAGTCCCGATGATATTAACCACAATCTGCACCAAGGTGGTGGACATAATGAAAGGAGGTAGATTTTTATAAGAAATAAGTATATTTTTAAGGATACAAAATGTCAGTGCTGTGATTGACAACATATTGCTTGCCTTAATACCGCAACAGGTATGGAATAGCATATAGAAGAAAATAAAATTTTAAGATAAAACAACAGTAACAAAACCCTTTCTTTTGGTTTGAGGTTGTGTATATTATGTTTCATGGCAGAGGGCATTTCCTTTAAGAAATACACTGATTAACTTCTTAAAACAGAAATCAAATGAGAAAAATTTATATGTGAAAAAACAACATAAAAATAATAAGAGTATTAGTTAAGTGTACTAAATTGAGTCAATAAGAAAACTAGTTTCTCCAGCAAACAGTATATAGAATTAATATATTTTCTAAAATATGGTTAATACTAATTTTTAAATAAAAGATGCCTCCGACTTACTAAAGATTTATCAGGATAGACTCCAGCTCGCAACAGAGACGCCTTCCAGCTGTCCACATCCTCCTGGGAGTCACAGGCCAGCTCAAGGAAGCGATAGTCTTTGTATACATTCCTGAAGTTGGAAAAAAAAATCCTTTCAGTTTTGAGCCAAATTCAAAATGATTTTATATCACTGCAGACAATGGCGATTTCAATGACAACAGATGGATACTTCTCTGACAGTCCCTGGAGAAAAACAAAATAACTTTAAATAAAATTAACACATTCCAATATGTATTGATAGCATCATTTTAAAAACAAAAACCTCATACTAAAGAACTCAAAATTATCTGGATTGCTAAAAAGAAATACAAATGCACTCAATATGACCCACTGGGTGCCAAGCAAGTAGAAGTTGTGCTGTAGAGGAGGAATTTGCTATTGCCCAGTAATTAGATGAGTTTTCTGAAGTTACAAGTCCAAATAATGACTAGCTCATTAATCTTTAAGATGCCTGGCCATAATCTTACAATTGTAAATGACTGTGCCATACTCAAACAGAAATGCTCATCAATTGGAAAAGACAAGACTGATAACCAGTGATGAATGGAGTGAGATGCCTGTGAAGTGCACATTTATAAGCTCAATAATACTATAATTAAATATTTTTTTCTGGTGATAGAATAATACAAACACATATAATTGATACATATTTTGAGGATTTGGAAATGAAATAAAAGCATAAAAATGGTAACAATCATCCAGATTCTCCTGCTTGGCGATAACAGTATTTTCTTACACTCTTGTTCTGTGCATTCTTCACACAGTTGACGTTCTTCCTGTTTTCTCTCCCCCTGCTTTCCTGTCTCTCTCTCTATTAATTCTGTGTTCTGCCTTTTCACCTACTGTTATATAATGACCATTTAATCATGCCACTAAGTCTTTATAAAGCTCAAATTATAATGGCATAATATTCATTTATATAAATGTCTTAACCTCTTCCTAAAATTAGATTAAATCATTTCCTTTTTGGTTTTGCTATCATAAATAATACTTACATGAATATTTTACCTATGAGCATGTGTCACACTTACTACTACCACTTTCTGAGGATAGATTCCTATAAGTAAGAGTCATAGGATTAAAAGCCATGGTCATTTTTAAGATATTGATACATATTCCCAAGTACCTGTCCAGAAAAGATAGTCTAATTTAGACAGAAACTAGAAATACACAACACTCTTTCTTCTTCCCATTTTGTTTCCCAAGGTAGGCTCATTCACGTCTAAGAGTCTCAACTTCCACCTCTATCAGATGGCTCACATGTTTTTATCTACACGTCTAGACCTGCCCCAGATTTCTACTGTCTATTGACTGCTCTTGAGCGCTGAAACAAACCTTGACGTGAACAAATGAACTGGGGAATGTCCAACTCAGTCTTCTCACAGTGTTCTCATTTCATGCAGCAGTAGTGTAATCCAAATACCCTGGGGATATTTCTTGTACCTTCCCTTCTCACTATCCCTCTTATATTTTACTACAAAAAAATGTCCTCCTCTTTTTTGACTTTGAAACAGAATCTTACTCTTTTGCCCCAGCTAGAGTGTAGTGGTGCCATCATTGCTCACTGCAACCTCAAATTCCCCAGCTCAAGCGGTGCTCCTGCCTCCTCCCTCGGCCTTCTGAGTAGTTGACTACAAGTGCACGCCACCAACCCCAGCTATTTTTAGTACAGATGGTGTCGTGCTCTTGCTCAGGCCGATCTCAAACTCCTGACTTCCAGAGTGCTAGGATTACAGGTTGTAGCCACTTTACTGGGCCATGTGTCCTTCTCTTTAAATTAGTCTTATTAGAGGGCAGTGCCTGTGGCTCATCCAGTAGGGTGCTGGTCCCATATACCGAAGGTAGCGGGTTCAAACCCAGCCTCGGCTGAACTGCAAAACAGAAAAATAGCTGGGCCTTGTGGCAGGCGCCTGTAGTCCCAGCTATTTGGGAGGCTGAGGCAAGAGAATCACCTAAGCCCAGGAGTTGGAGGTTGCTGTGAGCTGTGTGACTCTACTGAGGGCGATAAAGTGAGACTCTGTCTCTACAAAAAAAAAAAAAAATTGGTCTTATTAGGTTATTACATATGCAATGTCCAATTTCCTGAAGGACTAAGTTTGACACTTGATATATCTTATGTTTCACTTTGACGCTTCTTGTTCTATTTCTGTTGTGGAGGTACATCTTTGTTCTTTCACATGCATGTTTTGGCTTATGATTATCTTTCAAAAAATTTTTAAGAGAAATTTTTGTGAAACCATAAATAAGTCAGGAATTAGTGTTATTTTTTGAATATGAGTTCTACCATGGAACGAATGCAGCACAGACAGCTTGAAATATCAATGAAGTATTGGGAAGGATATGGCTAATAAATGCACAGTACATGGATGGTTTGAGAAGTTCAGTTCTGGTGATTTTAATCTTGAAAATGAGTCACATGGGTGATCTGAGACCAAGGCGGATAATGATCAGCTGAAAGCTATAGTGGAAGTGAATCCATCTCAATCTAAACATGAATTGGCAGCCAGGTTTGACAATACTAGACCATTTCAACAAATCAGCAAGACAAAGAGGCTAAATAGATGCATTCTGCATAAATTAAATGTGTCAGAAGAGAAATAGTCTTGAAGCTTGCCTTTCTTTGCTGTCACAACATAAAGGTGGACCATTTCTACACTGTACTGTTGCCAAATGTTTGGCATGATGGCTGGATAAAGATGAAGTGCCAAAATACCGTTCAAAACTGAACAGTCATCACCAAATCCAACGGTGTCTGTTTTGTGGTGTAGTGGTCTTATTAGATTATAACATATGCAATGTCCAATTTCCTGGTATCATCCACTACAGCTTCGTGAAACCTGGTGGGTGATTATGTCTGCTGCAACCAAGAAAAGAAATGCTAAAGATGCTTGTGATTAAGCAGCTGAGACTGGTCAACAGAGACAGGCCAGTCCTCTTGCAGGACAATGTTCAACCTGGGAAGTATTCCATTTACCCAAGGATCTTTAACTTTTCACAAACTTAAGTACAAAAGTCTGAAGTGACAGACTACAACAAATAGAATGAGTAATTTTAATTAGAAGTGAGACATATTTGAAAGAAATAGATTCTTCAAGTAAGGATATATTTTATTGTTGGAGAATTTAAAGTTATATTATATACATATATATGTATATTTTGAGAGAAATAGGGTCTCTGTTATCTAGGCTGGGGTGCAGTGGCATAATCATAGCTCACTGCAGCCTTGAACTCTTGGGCTTAAGTGAGCCTCCCACTTCAGCCTTTAGCTTCCCAAGTACTTGGAACTACAGGCACATGCCAGCACACTGATCTAAGGTTAAAATCATGTCTTTGCTAGAGAGCAGAAAGGATGAAAAATTATCTCGATAGAACCAAAATACCGTAGAACCTTCATAGTTGACTGCCTCCCTACATTAACCACCTCCTTAAGTTGACCTAATTTTCATAGCCCGGACATGAACTACATGTACATATCAGTACAGTAGACCTAGGTCCTTGGGTTGACCACCTCTGTCTGTAGAGCAGTTTGTTATGGTCCCTTGGGTGGTCAGCTTACAGGAGTTCTACTGTATATTAGTTTTAAATTATCTAATTACTTCTCCTCCTAGCTTTTAGCTACCAACTAGGTATCCATTGGAGGGTTTCCCACTTGGCAGTCTGAATTGCTTTACGATGAAAAGGTATGGGAAAGGAAAAGCTGGACAAATGTCATGGGAGCTGTCAGCCAGCTGGAAAGCACGGAAAGTAAAGAGGGCGCAGACTTTCCACATTCTCCGAGCAGTTCTGAAGAATTCAGCTTTGGCCCATTATCACTGACCTTTCTCCAGAGTATTTTCTTTCAGGGGCTCTTCACATGGAAAATCTTAATTTTTTTTCCCCCTTAAAGGATAGCCAAATTCTTGAGAGGGAAAATAATTATCTGGTTGAAACATTAGAAGAGGGTCAAAGGCTTCTGGTGGCTTTGGCGGCTTCATTTTTACCCATTTTTGAAGTCTCATCTTAGGCTGTGTCTAGACACATCCAAGGAGAATTGGACGCAGGTCTAAAACACTGAACTGAACTGATTTACTGGAAGTCTCATAAATTCTGTCGATGAAGCTTCCAGGTTCTCACCACACGCTGTAGCTGTATAGATAACCCACAGCAATTTGTACTGACTGCATTTTTTTGTTTAGTCTATTTCAGCTGCAATCATGCAGATATGAGCTTCTGAATGACTCCACTGTGAAACCAAACTGATCTATGTGTGTTACAGCTTAAAGAAATACAAGTCACTCAACACTGAAAAAGAAGTATGAGAAATTTTATCCCATAGGTAAAAAAGACTTTTCAATGTTATACCGAAGAGAATAAGATCCCGTGATGAGCCTACGTTTTGACTATATGTGTAACTTTCATTCCCAAGGATATCATTCAAAGGAATACCTTCAGGTATTAAAAATATAAAGTTTAATTCCTTTAGGCCTATGACAGCTCTTCAAACATCTGAGACCAGATATTAAACATGAGTAATTATGAACAATGTTTTAAAATAATCTGTGAACAAATTTCTTTGCACAGTTACTCAATTATTTGATAAAAATAATCTTTTTAGGAATGGAATTGCTTGGCCACAGGTTTTTCCCATACCAAGGTGTTTAATAAATATCACCAAACTGGCCTGCAGGGAGGATGGAGGTACAGTCTGCCACACGCAGTACAGGAGAAGGACAGCACCCTCTTACCACCTCTCACGACCCTTTTTCTCATTTCTCCTAAGTCGAAAGCACAATAGTGACATCTGGTTGGCTGTTTCAAATCATTATTTCAACAATTATTGGTTGCCAGTAAAATTGAACCTTTGTTCATGTTTATTAATCCTCTTCTCTTGGCCTTGTATGAATGTTCACAAGAGATGCATTGCACATTTTCTTTAAATAGAAAATTCCTTTAGTGGATTTAAAAATAGGCTCAATTTACAAAAATCATTGTAAATTGATATACATTTTCACAAACATTATAGTTACACGTAAGGAAGATAGACATGGGTGCGTGCGTGTGTGTACGCCCACGCGCTCGCACCAACCCAACCCTTCAGCCAATATTTTCAAGTGTTCCTCATTTGAAGAGGTTTCTAGATACTGCGACATCCTCCTTGCCATCCTACACACTTGCTTTATTTCAAAAGGATTTTCTGAAAATGAGATGCCAACAACTGATCACAAATCTCCAGATGCAATATTAACCCAATGCAAGAAAAGAGTTTGGTAAAATTTCCGCTGGCTTTCTCAACAATGAACTTTTATTAGTGTAGCCTAAATAAAATATAGGAGAAAACACAGTAAAGTCCACAAACACACATTGAAGTGCAGTCTATGCCTTTACAATGTGATCGATCTGACACTGGGAATGGGAACCTCTGTGAATCTTATTTTACTCACCCATAAAATGGGGTTATAACCACATCCCCCTGAGGCTTATCACAGTGGAAAATACATGTCTGAAGAGTTTACTTAACACAATGTGCAAACATAAGGTAAATGTATGTGTGGAATATACAAAATTCAACACATTTTATTAAGCATTAGTACCATGGCCTTGAGGTCCCTCTCCTGGGCTAACTTCACACAGTCTTGTTAAAAGTGGGCATAGAAGGAACGTTATCTCAAAATTATAACAGCTGTCTGTGACAAACCCACAGCCAACATCATGCTGAACAGGGAAATGTTAACCTACAGAATGGGGTAAAATATTCTCAGGCTAAACATCAGATAAAGGGCTCATAACCAGAATCTACCGAGAGCTCAAACCACATTCCATTAGCCAGCACCCACGGTTATCAGGGAGAAGACTTGAGTCTTCGTCATAAATTCATCTTTTATGTACTACCCAGTCACGTTTCTCTATTTTCCTTCATGTATATTCCAGAGGAGTTTATCGCATGTAAGTATATCTATTGAAAAACCAGAGTTGGCTTTGTTCAATTTGTTTTTCAAGAATCAAAGCAAGCTGTCATTGATTCTTGCTTTCCTTTATAAATAATCATAAATGTTCATTTTATTCATTGTAAACTTAACTAGCAGGACACTGATGATAATCAAAATCTTCATTTACTTTTCCTTTTTGAACATCTGGACGATGACCTCCACTCTTCCCACTAGTCATCACCCTCCTCATGCCTTCATTTCTGTGCACAGCGTGTTTATCACCATCACTACATCCTTGTCAACCCTCAACTCCCTCTCCTTTCATCATTTTATTTGCTTAATAAAACTCCAATTGAATTATTTTCTACTTAGGCCCTGGATTCAAGTTGCAGGAGAAAAACTACACAGTTCTTCTGGCCGCAGTCACTTCCAATTTGTAACTACAAATATCAAACAGGCACCCAACTTTTGCAGACATCCCTGCTACAGTTCTGTAGCAGATATGTTTTTCACTGTACCAGAGGATTAGCATTGCATGCCTTTTCTTCCCTATAATCTCCGACACACCCTTCACCACTCAAACTGAGCTGAAACTCTTGCTTCATACTTCATAGGGAAAATATATACAGAAAGATAAGAAAGATCTGTCTTCTTTCCAACAAAGCCACAAGACTGCCTGCATTTGGAACTGCAGACTCTGCCTTCCTCTTGTGCAATGGGAGCCCAAACCTTCCACTTACACACTGGGTTCCATCTCTTCTAATGCACTGTCATTCCCTTTCTCTTCTTTTCCAAAGATTTCTTCCTTTCTGCTGCTTGGATCATTCATAGGGGATACCAGCATGCCTTAAAGGCAACCATCCTAAAAGACACAAACACACACACTTTCTCTTGCTTTTTGTTACTGGTGCTATAATAAATTTGGGAATGCAGATACCACTTCAGTACACTGTTTTCCTTTCTTTTGGATATATTTGTAGCATGTAGCAGGGGATTGCTGCATTATATGTAGTTCTATTTTTAGTTTTTTGAGGAACTTTCATACTGTTATCCATAGCAGCTAAACCAATTTACATTCCCACCAACAGTGTACAAGTATTCCCCTTTCTTCACATCATCACCGGAACCCATTATTGCCTCTTTTGGATAACATTTTAACTGGGATGAGATGATGAGTAATTGCCGTTTTGATTTGCATTTTTCTTATGGTTAGTGTTGTTCAAGACGTTTTCATATACCTGCTGGCTATGTCTGCTTTTGAGAAATGACCTTTTAGATCTTTCAGCCATTTTTAAAGCAGACCATTTGTTTTTTTCCTCCTAAGTTGTTATATATTCTTGTGATTAGTTCCTTGTCAGATGAGTAGTTTGCAAATATTTTCTTCCATCCTTTGGGTTGTCTCTTTCCTTGATGGTTTCCTTGGCTATGCAGAGGCTTTTTAGTTTGATGTGATCCTGTTTGTCCAATTTTGCTTTAGTTGCCTGTGCTTTTGAGGTTTTAACTTAATAAATCTTTTTCTCAGATCAATGTCCCAGAGTCTTTCCCTACTGCTTTATTCTAGTAGTTTCAAATCTTATGTTCCAGTCTTTAATTCATTTTATTTGATTTTTGTATATGGTGAAAGATAGGGGTCTACTTTCAGTGTCCTGCATATGGATATCTAGTTTTCTCAGTACAGGTTATTAAAGAAATTGTTCATTCTTCAACATATGTTCTTGGAGCTTTGTCAAAAATGAGTTGACTATAAATGCATGGATTTATTACTGGTCAATGTGTCTGCTTTTATGCCAGTACCATGCTGTTTTGGTTACAATAGCTTTGTAGTAAAATTTGAAGTCAGGTGATGTAATTCCTCCAATTTTGTTCTCTTTTCTCAGTATGGCTTTGTCTATTCTGGGCCTTTGTTTTCAAATAAATTTTAGGATTTTTTTTTCTATTTCCATGAAGAAACTCATTAGTATTTTGATAGGGATTCCACTGAGTCTATAGATTGCTTTGGGTAGTAAAGACATTTTAATAATATTAATTCTACTAATCCATGAACATGGAATATCTTCCCATTTTTTGTCCTCTTTAATTTCTTTCAGCAATGTTTTATACTTTTCATTGGAGATATCTTTGACTTTTCTGGTTAAGTTTATTCCTAAGTATCTAATTTTAATATTATTTTATTTAGAGATGTGGTCTCCCTTCATCACCCAAGCTGGACTGCACTAGTACATTCATAGTGCACTGTAACCTTACATTCCTGGTTTTAAGCTATCTTCCTGTCTCAGCCTCTCAAATAGGTGAGACTATAGGTGCATGCCATCACATTTGGTTAATTTAAAAAATTTTTTTCATAGAGACAGAGTCCTTGCCTGTTGTCCAGGTTGGTCTTGAATTCCTGGCCTCAAGAGATCCTCTCGCCTCAGCCTCCCAAAATTCCGGGATACAGGCATAAGCCACCATACCTAGTATTTTATATTATTTGTAGTTTTTATAAATGATATTACTTTCTTGGTTTCTTTTTCAGATTCACTGTTGGGACATAGAAATGCTACTGATTTTTGCATGTTAATTTTGCATTCTACATCTTTACTGAATTTGTTTATCAGTTCTAAAAGTTTTTTTAGATCTTTCCAAACTTAAGATCATGTAATCTGCAAACGAGTATAATGTGACTTCTTCCTTTTCAGTTTGGATGTCCTTTATCTATTTATCTTGTCTGACTACTCAGATGAGGTCTCCCAGTGCTATGTTGAATAAAAGTATGAAAGTGGGCATCCTTGTCTTAATCCTTAGAGGAAAGACTTTTAAGTTTTCCTCATTCTATATGATATTAGCTGTGGGATTGTTGTATATAGTTTTTGTTATGTTGAAGTATGTCCCTTCTACGTCCACTTTTTTGAGAGTTTTAATCATAAAGGGAGGTTAACTTTTATTGAATGCTTTTCAGCATCAACTGAAATAACACATCTATGGATATGATGTATCAAATTTTAATGCATATGTTGAACCATCATTCTCACAATCTGGGACAAATCCCACTAGATCATAATGACTGATTTTCTTTTAATGTGTAGCTAAATTTGGTTTGCTAGTGTTTTGTTGAGGACCTTTGAATCAATGCTCATCAGAGATAATGACCTGTAATTTCCTTTCTTTGTTGTGTCTTTACCGTGTCAGAGTCATATTGGCTTCACAGAATGAGTTTGGCAATATTCCTTCCTCCCTTATTTTTTTTAAATAATGTGAATACAATTACGTATTATTTCTTCTTTAAATGTTTGGTAGAATTCAGCAGAGAAGCCATCAGGTCCTAAGCTTTAATTTGATGGAAGACTTTTTATTACTGCTTCTTAGGCTTAAATCTTTTCAAGGTCATGTGATCTACTTCTTGTCCAAGCAAACTGTCAATTCCCAAGTTTCCCAGTTTTCATGTTACTTGGCTCTGTTGTAGAATTTGGCATGGTTGATCACTCCCTCTGCCCTCAAACACTTTATTCTGTGAGCTTTCTGCAATTGCATACCCTCCTGACTACTATACTTCTACCTCACTGACCAGCTTCCTGATCTCTTTGTTGTCTCCTCTTCCTTTGCTAGACCTTTAAATCTTGGAATGCCCCAGGGTTCTGTCAGTGGCCCACCTTGCTCTATCAAGGCTTTCTCCCAGGGGCACGTTTCCATGTCTAGACCTCTTCCTTGAACTACTGAGTCCACATCCAAGCCCCTCTATTCCCCTGGATGACTATCACAGCTTCCTAACATCTGCTTAATGGTTTTCATGCTCCTCTTTCCACAAAGAAGCCACAGTAACCAAATTCACTACCCTGTTTAAAATCGTTCAGTGACTTCACACTCCAACTACAAAAAATTCCAGACTCCTTGCCCCCTCATTTTCTCCTCAGTTTCAAATGTTCATTTCCATTCTTCCTTTGCTCATTCTGCTCAAGCCACACTGGCCTTTCGAGTCTCTGGAACAGTACAAGCCTGTTGCTTCCTCAGGATTTTGCAGGTGCTGTTCTTCTAACTGGAAGTGATGCTGTGCCTCCTCATTCACCTGTATAATCTGCTATCATCCCTCAGAGGAACCTTCCCTGACCCTTCTACATTCTTGCCCTCCCCCACCCACTCTCATTCTTCCCATTATTCTGTTTTTTTCAAAGCATTTGTCTATATGTAAAACTAGGCATGTTAACTATCTCTTGCCTCTTCTAACTACAATGTAAGTTCACTGATGGAGCTTTAAATGCTCACCAATATATTCCCAGCATTGCCATTATATACTAGGTACTCATTAATATTTGTTGGCTGTTTCACTATTCTCATCAGCATTTTCTTGGCATCCAAAGTTCCTCAAAGACTACTAACAATAAATCAATTATACAAAAATTTTACGTTACCATAAATTAAGACTCTAATCTGTGAATCAGTACTACATGGTGGCCATAAAGTTTGTGTGCAGTTTAAAATGGACTTTATAGCCACCGTGTATAAATGTAATAAACTAGGACAATTAATTCCTTTTTTATCTTACGGTGAACATTCCTGATTGCACATATCTATGGCAAAAACTCCAATAGTACTATAAAACTAAAAATTATGTTAAAAGTTAAACATAAAAGAACCACTCAACCACTTCTAATAAAGTAAAACTAAAACAAACACCACCAACAAAAAAAAAAAACACCTGTGTCAAGTAGCAACTCAAAACTATAATTACACACTGCTTACTAAACAAACAAATAACATTACACACAGGATTTAGACTCTGGACAGTCAGCCAAAACCTTACTTAGAGACAAAACCGTAATCATATATGCCTTAGTGTTAAAAACAAATAAAAAATACATTGTCTGCAATGAAATTAACAAGTTAGAAAATTATGAAACCAAGCAAGTCAGACTATAGGATATTATAAAGTCAAGATTAATTATGGAGACCCAAACACATCATTGCTTAATTTCAGAGCTAGTTTTCTGATGAACCAGAGAATAAAACATAAGTCTATAATGTAAAAGATGAGAAAACGAAATCAGAAATGAAACATACAGTTAACAGAAAACAAAATTACCTTAAGAGATGATAAGTATGCTTTTATAACAGTAAATGTATAACAATTTGTAGAAAATATAAAATTAAAATAATGAAATCCCCCCTGACCAATATCTATTGTAAAATAAAATTTTCTTCACAATAGTTCTGGTCTCAGACAGATTTACAGGTCTTTTTCTTCATATTTTAAAGGAAGGCGTCTTTTACACAGAAGCTCTCAGAAATACTAATAGAATAATACATTTCATAAGTCTCCAAGAAATGAAGAGGCTATGTAGGATTTCCCAAACTTACTCTACCCTAGAATCTTTCCCCCTCCCTTGAATTTCTCATGGGGCTAGTATAAAAGGAACAAACTTTCTGATATGTCATTATCAACTAATCTCACCCATAAATATAGATGTAAAATTCCTAAAAAATTGGAAAACTATATTTAATAAAAATTTAAAAGAACGAGCCATCACTACCAAGTAGGGTTTTTTTCCCTAAGAGAATTTTCTGTGAGGAATACGATCAGGAGACTGCCTGAGTTCAATACCATGTATTGGACAGACTTCTCCAACCTAGGGTTGCCTTCTTGATATCTCTCTAATTGTGAAATCTTGATACATTCTCAGTGCTTCTCTTCCTCCTCCTTTTAGTAAATGGCATCTCCTTCCAATGAGATGCTTGTGCCAAATGTCCAGGTGTCATTCTTGAGGTCTCCTTCTCCCCACTCTGTTTCTAACAGTAGATTCTGTCAATGCAGCCTCCAACAGCTCCAATGTCATCACTCTCACCTGCATCATAACAAAAAGCTCCTCACCCCCGTACTTGCCTCACTCCTATTTTACACACTTTAGCCAAGCCTAACCACGTTGCTCTCCTCAATGGCTCCCCATTGAGTGAGTAAAGACCAATAAAACAACCATACTGGCCTATAGGGTCACAAATGACCTGGCTCCTGACTTTTGTCTTCAGGTTCCAGCTAGCAGTTACATGAACATGTGAAGCTTTTTCCAACCTTGGGGTCTTGGCATATGCTGTTCACTCTGCCTGAAACAATCTCCCTCCTCCCTTCACTTAGTCTATCTCTAAACATTTTTCTAGTGTTAGTTTTGACCATTGCTAAAGTCTCAAAATGGACAGGTTACTCTATTACAAATTCCCAAAGGAGCTGTAATTGAAGCTTTACTATCAAGTCCCATGAGAGGAGGGGACATGTCTCTCATGTCACAATGCTGATACTCAGGGAGAGACTGAAGCCATCACAATGACTGAGTTAGCTTGGCACCCTTTGTGTCTTTGAAATAGTTTTCCTTATCTTCTAATATCATCCTCAAAGATCAATGCAGCAATTTAAAATTAAAAGCTAGATATTTCCATGGCCAAAGGGACAAGTTTCTTTGACCTAAGTTGATTTGATATTCTATCCATGCCATTTCCTTTTCTTGACATAGTGAAGAGCTAAAAGTAATAATAAATGAATGGACAAATAAAAATATAAAATGAAATACAAATTTAAACTTTGTAGAAAATATTTTTAAATACAAGAGCATTGCAAAACACATTTACTGTAAGTGCAGCTGCAGAGTCAGCTGAGTCACCACTAGTCCTGACCTTCTCTGGCTGCCAGTGGCCACAGTGCCAGGTCCGTGTCAGCATTAATCACAGGGCGACTAAAGACCTGAAAGGATGAATTTTGGTTATAACTGTGAGGATCTTATTTATGATGAAAAAGGTCACAAAAAAAGTAGATTATAATTTAAGTGATAGAAATCCTCACAATATAGGATGTTTAATGTCTAAATACCCTTCCTCACAACCAAACACTAAAACATCATATAAACTAAGAAAGTATATAAACAAAAATTAAAAAGTTGAAAGTGATGAGTTAGTGGGAACTTGATCTCCTGGCCTCGTGAAGGGACTTCAGCTTTGGGCTCTTTTCCTACGCTTTCTTTTCTTCCCCTCCAGAGGAGGACTGGCTGATTTGGGTCAGTAAGTTATAAAGGAGAAATTGAGCAGGCTTGTGCAGGACACAGGCATTTCTCTCCCATCCCAGGATATTCTGGTAACCTCTGACCTCTAGTAGAGGCCTGTGGTTGTCATTACCAGGAGCTGAAGTATGAGCAAGACATCTGGCTGCGAATCTACATCCGTTTGTTTCATGCCTTATCTTTTTGTCTTCTGTGCACTGCTAATAAAAACGGGAACAATAACAATTCAGGGCAAAAAAATGGGTGTGAAAAGCTGGGTCCCTAGAAGTCCAACAGTAAGGGATGATTTTGAAGGGAGGATGATGGCTTTTGTTTCAGATGGATTAGACAGGAAGCCACAGAGGGCTTCTGAGTGAAAATGCCCAGTAGGCAGTTGGAAATGTGGGGCTGGCATCCCAGGATAATAAATAATAACCATATTGCATGTGGCTGTGATGCTAGGTGCCATGTGAATTTGTTTATTTTATTTTAATACAGTGTATTAGCTTTGTTAAATTATTTTCCCATAGGAGGATAAGCCAAACAGCCACAGGTCATGCGTCTACTTGGCATCACCAATAGCAGGCAAATAAGCCCATGTAACAATATCGTTTTTAAAAACTTGTTGTTGCAATCCAAATTTCATTTAGCCCAAAACAATGAAAGACTTTAAAATGGAATAAAAAGCAACTGGTGAAGAAAGCAGAGAGAGAACCACAATTATTCTCAGTCTGTCTCATCTATTAGGTCTACAGAGGTTATGGTAATGACCTGGTAAGTTTAATAATTTCCAAAATCTGAGGAATTAATATAGAGAGGCCATTGGTCCATCCATGCCACACCTTATCACATGTGAGGAAGAAAATGCTACCCAGGCTGTACCAGCCTGGCCTCTTCCCTTTGATATTTATCATGCTTAAGAATTACTTTATGTGGGATCTTTCATTTGAGTTAGTGACTAAATAGCAATCATTATTATATAAAAAGTAATAACTCATTTGAAAAGTTCTAAAGAACAAGGTTTACGAAGATCTGCCAACACAGAGGAAGCAGCATCTAATCCTAGAAGACATTGTGTTGACCATGAAGTCAAGAAACAATTGTGAAATAATATGGGCAGATGTGTATGGAGGTCAGTCCCCAAACACCCAGAGGGAGTTAGATGAAAATATTTAGTGTCTAGAACTGGGCTGAGGCTGTCTGTGTAAATTTATCAGTATTAAGATACTGATAAAGAATACAGGGTCGGGTCCCCGGCTCCTGTGGCTCAGTGAGTAGGGCGCCGGCCCCATATACCGAAGGTGGCGGGTTCAAGCCCGGCCTCGGCCGAACTGCAAAAACAAAAAAATAGCTGGGTGCTGTGGCGGGCGCCTGTAGTCCCAGCTACTAGGGAGGCTGAGGCCAGAGAATCACTTAAGCCCAAGAGCTGGAGGTTGCTGTGAGCAGTGTGATGCGGCACTCTACCCAGGGAGATAAAGTGAGACTCTGTCTCTACAAAAAAAAAAAAAAAAAAAAAAAAAAATTTGTAACTTATTGTGATTTCTTTTCTCATCTTAAATAAATGCTCAAATTTATATTTGTAATATTGGATGTTTTTTCTTAAAGTAGTCCT
>CAUYON010159321.1:0-17043 GCA_963573935.1 Arctocebus calabarensis | reverse complement strand
ATATAGTGATCAAGGAAATGCCATGAAGGATATCTGTAACAGTATGATCAAAATATTTCTGAATGTATATGAATCATGCCCTGTGATTGCACCAATGTACATAATTATGATTCAATAAAATTATTAAAAAAAAAAAAAGTATCAGTAAGAAACATATTTGTAAGGAGGTTTACTGCTGTATTGTTAGAAGTGGCATGAAATTAGAAACAAAATGAAAGCCCATCAGTGAGAGAACAGCCTGTTATTATAAATATTATATGTAGCTATATACTATTAGGTATAGCATAATAATAGTACATAAATTACTATAGTATGTTATATGGCATCAAAAGGAATGAATTAGAGTTGTATCAGCCATATAGGAGGCATTTTACATGATATCCAGTGAGAAACATCAGTTGTAGAAAATTTAATGTTATTTTTATAAATTAAATTTTGCAACTACAGTAGAACCTCTGTAAGTTGACTCTCCCGAAGGGCTATAACAAAATGGTCAACAGATGGAGGTGGTCAACATAAGAAACTAGGCCTACTGTGCTGTAAGTACAGCTGGTGCCTGTCCAGTCTATGAAAATAAGGTCAATTTAAGGAGGTGGTCGATATAGGAAGGTGGTCAATTATGGAAGTTCTACTGTAAATGGATATGGGTGTGTATCTGTACATATGTGTGTGTGTGCATACATGTCATAGAAGTATAATTATATTAGCATTGAGAAAGATGTGGCAGTTTATACACATGAGTAATGGATAATGAGATAAGTAGTGATGTGGAGGGGAAAGATAGGAATGGAGAAGTAAATTGAAGTGTAAAAATATCTTTTAAAAATCTTAAAAACATTGCATGGAAAGAGTGTCATAAAGCACATGTGATTTTATTTATGCAACATTTTTGCATGTGAGAAAGAAAAGAAATTTTTTTATCTGAGGATTGGGAGCCCCTTTAAATTAACAGGCCCAGGGAGGCAATGAGATGAGAACATTCCCATCTCACTCCCCAGCCCTTGAGCTGAGTAATCATTTGCTACACAGACTCCACATTGTCACCTCCAATGGCTATCAATTAACCTGACAATGCCATACACTGGTTGCTGTAATTCATGCCCTATAGTTCAATAGTGCATAGCCAATCACTACTCAGTGTCATTTCTGTAAACCTCTCCTCACCGTTTTTTTAAGAAAAACCTTGATGCAGTCAGGCATTCCCTGAGTTTCAGTCCACAACTTTGTTCTAGTAAACTCCCTATATTAGTTTTGCCTCAGTTTCTTTCTTAGGTTGACATATCTATGATAAGTGCATCATTGCAGAAGATAGTTCCCAGCCTAAAAAAAATTCTTATCAGGCTATGATAACTCTAAGAAGTGAAAAAAACTATATAAATGATATTCAACTACTGTGGTTATTTACTAAGATGTTATTATATCTGGGGATTATTTCTGAGTGAAAAGATTCATGGTAATTTTTAATTACTTTTAAATACATTTTTATATACTGCTTGATAATTTACAATGATTCTGTAATTTAAGTGTGAAAAGGTTAGGTCCTTCAACTTTTCGTTCAGTGATTGATCAAATCATCTTTTTTTCCTCTTGAAGAATGACCAATATAAATGTTACCATCTCATGAGAACTACTGATTAGTGTTTAATAAGAAATATTTTGGCTCGGCGCCTGTGGCTCAACAGGCTAAGGCGCCAGCCACGTACACCTGATCTGGTGGGTTCGAATCCAGCCTGGGCCTGCCAAACAACAATGATTACTGCAACCAAAAAATGGCCGGGCGTTGTGGCGGGCGCCTGTGGTCCCAGCTACTTGGGAGGCAGAGGCAAGAGACTCGCTTGAGCCCAGGAATTGGAGGTTGCTGTGAGCTGTGATGCCACAGGACTCTATCCAGGGTGACAGCTTGAGGCTCTGTCTTAGAAAAAAAAAAAAAAGAAATATTTTAAGAGACATTTATAGGCCCCAATTAATGGGTGAGAAAGAATGAGAGAGGAACAATACAAAGTACTGACTTAGAATTCCATTTAAAGTTATTCTCATGTTTAAGAATGATCGGACACACATGATCTGTAAGCACAGACCTCTCAGTGCATGTAGGAGAAGATATCCCCCGTTTTTTTCTCTCCTTGATCCTATTGTTCCTATGTCTCCATTCTGCCTTAACTCCAAGAAAGTCTCTATCTCTGATTATTTCACTCCATGCCATGCTATATACTTTCCTTTCTTTTTTAGCAGTCCTGCTTATGAAATTTTGCACCATATAGAAGTTTTCCTGGCATCATACCCAGCTTTGTTTTCAGATACCCTGTCAAAGGGAACTGCTTTATTGCGATGCTGTGATCTCAGTGCTGGTGTTATCTGTTAAATTTTAAGAATCGCTGATACATGAAGCAGATAAAATTAGTTAGGCCCTGGGCTAAAGACTTCTTCTTGGAAAACACTGCTAAGATCTCACTGTCTAGTGTCTTGTGACATACAAGCGCTAAATGATGGCTAGAGATTTACCTCTCTGACTCAAATAAAAGACTTCTACCTATGTGGAAAGAGCCTGGCTTCTTTTCCACTATGGTATGTGTTCCTAACTACAGACATGTTTTAGCCCTGTGTGGGTTGCAGAGCATATTGATATAAGATTAGCGGTAGGGAGGGTAGAATACAGCATATATGGAAATGGTTTAGCATAGCTTTGAAGTGTTAATATATCATCAGTGTGGTGGACCCCTCTGTAAGAAAGGTTCTTACCAGACGGTCCCTAGGTGAGTGTGGAGTTCTAGGGGAGTGGCTTACCTGGCCAATAGGAGGCTAGGATGCAAAGTAAAAGAGGTTCTTTAGGTACATCTGACATGGAAACTGTGATGATTATTTATTTTTCCATCTACACTCATCCACAGGGATAGCAATACATCTAAACTAGAAAAATAAGCTATGTCTAAATGTTTTGAGCTACTGCTGCTTTAAGGCTATATGATAATTTGGGTGGAAGAACTCTTTCTACTTATTTACACCTTTAAAAGCAACAGCTAATAAATCTGACACATTGGGTGGAACATTTACATATCCATGTATAATATAAATTCCCTCTCCACTGGTTATGTTTTCTAATGAAAAAATATTAGATTTTTATTTTGGGGGAATTTGTAGACAGTTTGAGTTCATTGTGTTCAAGAAATATCAAGTTATTCTAGTATTTGAATTAAAAGAGACTTAAAATCATATTTCCAAAGAATATTTTGTAATTGAACCTTGGAGATTTCTATTTTTTATTATAGCTTAACCTGTGTTGATTATTAGATGATGTGAGACTGAACTGAGGTAGGATTATTCCTGTGCTCCTACCATTCCAAAGAAAGTATTTGAAACGTATCATAAATAAAAATTGCTCTCTAGAGTTCTGTTCAAATAGGACCATTATTTTAAGGAATTAAAAAACAATTTGAACCATAATTTCCATCTGGCAAGAGAAACATTAGTAATAATAAGTGGAGAAACTGGGTTGTTCACTACTTCTTCGTGGGGTTTCTGTGGACTGTTGGTGATAGGCAGAACCACGTGGCCTGTTGTCATTATTTCTCTGTGTTCTAGAATGGCTGTAAGTCAGACCTCACCATTGAAGAACTCACTTTGCATAGAAGCAGCATGATGCCTTCTTGATGATGGTTGGAGACCAGGATGAAGTGACCATCATCACTTGTGAAAGGATGAGCACGTACCATTTGTGACCTGAAAATACCAGATGCCTGTCTTAAGCTTGATATTGTTTGTGTTGGGGAGGCAGCAGACAATTTATTGTTCTCTGTGGAATTTTAGAGAAATTTAGAGCAAGTAGCCTGGGAAGGGGAGGTGACATTTGCCCTTCCTGATGTACCTATTGTTTAGGGCTATCGTAGATGATCATGACAAGTCTGTGTGACAAGTCTCTGTGTTAAAAACTTCCTGCTAGTGCAAAATTTTACTACCTACCCAGTTTCTGCAGAGTCAAGTAATTCCTGTCAACTTATCAACATTCGGATGAAAACATCCTTTCAAGTGCATTGTGCAAAACTGTTATTTTAATTCAACTCCTAAATGGTAGCAAGGTATTTATACAAAACCAAAATGTGTCACTAATCCTACAAGTCATTATCACTTAAATGAAGGGTTTTTCTAATATCTATTCCCCTTTTGAATGTGTGGAGGATTAGCCAGATATGACAGCAGCATATTTCTAAACTTTTATGATGGCTGTAGGATATGCTGATCAGGCAAGGTTTTCTCAATGATCATATTGATCAACTTCAGTAGATAAAGGATCATTAGGAAAAGGTCAAGGCATTAAAAACAATATGGTGAGCCATGCTCTTTTGTAGATTTTACTCTTATATTTCTGATGGGATTTATTGTCACAGGATTATTTTTATCTGAGTGGCTGAACTGAATATACTGAAAGAGCTTGCTATTGTGTTTTACTATGGTGTGTTAAAATATTTCATGAACTAATATGAAGGCCTGGCACACATGAAGTTACTTAAGTAAGGGTAGAGAATGAGCATAATGAAGTGTTTGATGGGGTAATGTTAGACTGTGGATGTAGAGATATTGGTGTTAGTAATAGAGGCTATTCTGACAGATAAGAGAGAAGTAGAAACAACTGTGCGAGTAAAGAAAGTTAAATTTTCATTAAAATACTCCTTAGCACATTAGCCCCAGGAAACAAGTTATTTCCATTAAACAGTATACTATTCTTTCTTTAAAAAAATTTTTTTTTAAGAAATAGGGTCTTGCCCAGGCTGGAGTGCAGTAGCATGGTTGTAGGGCATGGTCATAGCTCCCTGCAACCTAAAACATCCTGACTCAAGAGATCCTCCTGCCTCAATCTCCTGAGTATTTGGAACTATAGACACCTGCAATCATGTCTGGGTAATTAAAAAAAATTGATTTTTAGAGACAAGGTCTTGGTATGTTGCCTAGGCTGTTCTTGAACTCCTGGCCTCAAGCGATTCTCTCACTTCAGCCTCCTGATTAGTTGGGATTACAAGCTACCATTCTTTATTATTCTGTTTTCCAGTTTGACTGGCTTTTTTCATGGGTCTATTATAAGAGTATGCTGTGTCACTCAGACTCTCACTATGACTCTAAGTGTTTTTAGCCTATTAATCTGACTCTTCTTGATTGAAATGTTCCAAAATTTTCTTCTGTGGCTCCACTCCTATCCTACACCTCCTCCTTTCTCATGAATTAGGCAAGTCCCTGCTTTATCTAAAGATGGGCCATGTAACACAAGTGCTGTCAAGTTTTCTCCTTTATTCTGCAAGGCCAATACCTTCACCCCTTCTCTCTTCTTTCTTGCCGGTCTTTAAGGAAAACTTATTGATCCACCCTACCAAGAAACATATATCTCTTCCTACGCTCTTATTCCAATTACCTTCTATATTTATCTCCCAAAATGTCCTCCATTAATACCCTAGGCTAAAAAGATACCCAATTTCTCTCTCTTCCTAAATTAAAGTTGTTTCTAGATTATTTGTCTAATTCTATGTGTATTCTGTGCCTCTACTCCTGTCCTTGTCTTTACCTGAAATGATCTACTTTGGTTCTATGCCATCAACAATTCTACCAGCCACCCAGCCCAGTGGTTTTTAATAATATACCACACAGAAACAAATGTTTCATAAAGGAGACTCAGAGCCCCCACCATCACAGGGAGTGAGGGGTAGGCAGTAGTAGGTTAGAATTTCTGTCCTCAAGTAGAAAATCTGCCATAATTATTCCACATGCTTAGCATAGTTCTAGTGCTTTAAAAATGCTGAAAAATGACAAGTTTAATGAAATTGCAGATAGGTTAAGTGACTTTCCAAGATAAGCAGCAGATTGAGAGCCCACTCTTGGGTCTTCTGAATCCCTATTCTGCATTGCTTTTCTAAGATTCAGGCATTACTTGGTGTGATTGGGGAAAATACGCTCTCCATTAAATGTTCATACAGCCTTTACTTCCATGCCAATATAATATTAAATGATGGAGGGGCTTCTGTCCTAAATATTTTATTTCCCTCCATCCAGGGAAATGATCTATGGACTGTGGTCATCAGGTTCTTCTTCATTTAAGCTAGACTTTTATGTGTGATGGGAAGCCATTTTATTAGTCTACATTGACATGGAAAATAATTCTCATTCCCTTGATAGTATTGTGACTAAGGCAGTGTTAGTCAACTTTGGAAAATTTCAGACAGGGTCAGAGGTTGGTTCTGATTTGGAGACATTCATTAAAATGAATGATGATTAAGATGCCAATAGTGCCAATCTGAGAAAGCATCTCTTCTCTCCTGCCTAGTCAAATTTTTGGACATAGAAAGGGAAGTGTTTTCCAGAACTAACCCCTACAAATATTTGTGATAATTTCTACTATTTCTAACTTTGAAACCAGATCGAACAAGTTCCTTTCACTAGCTTATTTATCCTGATGCTTTTCCTTTTTTACTTAGAACCATCTGGTTCAGTTGAAAGGGTATCCATAATTGTTCCCAGAATGCTTTAAATCCTGGAATATTCTGGCAATAGCTTTTTCACAAAAAGGAAAAGATGCAAAGACTAAGGAATATAGCCATTCTTTTTAGGTCAATTCTTTCTAATTTTTTGTGACCTATCAAACAATCATATTTTTGGAAATAGAAAATAATTTTAGATCAATTAATACAATGTGATTGAAAATCTTGTACTTCATTTGGACAAGGTTGAACAGTAAAAATGACCTGAGATGTTTCATGAGAAATTATATTTAAGGGTTAAGGAATAACATGGAATTCTAATGCAAAATATTACAGTTTGATGTCCTTTTATGTATAGCAATACATAAATTTAACTAATTTTAAACTATTAACAAATTATAATTTAATTGACAATAAGGGACAAGACAGAGGGATTTTTAACAATGTGGTTTTGGAGATAAAAATCCAGTTTGGTTTCTTTTTTTAACCTCTCAATAGTCTAGGAATATAGTTTCTTTTTTCAAATCAACTTTGTTCTGTATATAGTACTTAGTAAGTAAGCATCTTCCATTTGCTGAGTTTTCAGAGTTATCTCGCACTTCGATTTTTTTTTACTCACTTTGCAGTCACAAAATGAGAAATGTAGACAAACAAGAAGTTCGTGCAAAGTCAAGCTCTCAAAACCACATGCAAGACCGAGCGGCACATGGTTTGGAGCTCACACACTCCAGGATCGTGTCATACAGGCATGCAGATGAGAGGAAAGGAAAGCACCTACATCATGAAAATAGAAGATGATGAAAAAGAATGACATTTTCTTTATGACAATCATCTAATGCAAACCGTATACCCATAACCTTTACCAGAGTTAGGATAGGGACAGAGAAGTGAATTTCTGTGGGGAGCAGGAAACTATATAAATATTATCAGAGGTCAAGTTGTCATTAAAATTAAGGATTTCTACTCTGTACTTGGCCTCTTCCGGGTTATCTTCCCCAGTTTCTTGCTTTGTATTTCCTGTGCTACATCATGCAAAAAAGGTCAGAACTAACATTGGAAATCACTTAACAAGCTCTAAACCTGACAGATAACAAGGGTATTCTCAACAATTTACACGAGAATTAAATTGGATATAAATACCTCCTGTTCTTACCGGTGGGTGTTGTGATTCCATTTATTAAGGTGTGAAGCAGACAGGAAAGAGATAAATCTTTCATAAGTACATTGTAAATAGGCAAGTGGTATATAAACCAAACTTAAAGGTAATAGAGTCAAACAATGAAAGGTAAATAGTCACAAAATAGACTTTATCACAAAAATGGTCACAAAACTATAGTAATATGGAGAGGGGAGGTAAAATAATTGTTTTACTATTGTTATTAAAATAATCTGGCGGTATGGAACAAAATTGAGTGACACATGGTTGATTAAAAATTTTTGACACTGCTTCAACCAACCCAGCAGGAGAGATTTCCCCAATAGCTCTTGAATGCTGATACCTTTGTTAAACAATAATAGCAATGGAAATGTATAAAAGTGATCAATATGTAGGTGATATAGTGACATTAAAGTGTTCCCTTGGGGAGATCAATTTATCAAATTAATTTTTCACAAAGAATTTTGGGATGATTAGAAATAACTAACTCATAGAGTTTAGCTACAGTTTTATATGAAATGTGCTAATTAGATCATCTATGCAAATTCAAATTTTTATAAGGCATGTCTTTACTTCTCAGTCAAACAAATTACACATAGCTATGACAGACTTTTCTGTATATAAATATGTCTTTCGAATTAGGCAATGTTTGCAATGCTTTGTGTGCTATTAGTGCTAATTGTGAAATCATCTTTCTGTTGGAATGTTACTGGTTAAACAAAAAATATCAATCTAAATTATATAGGCTGTCTTACACAAAAATTGTTTATGCAATTGACATAATTAAACGTGAGTGATTTTATTTTTTGAGGAATTTTTAGAAACAAGGTCCTTACCCAGTGGAGGAATAATCATATTTTTAATCTTTTTTCTATTGCTTTGTGCTACATCATTGGAATTTAGATTTTTTGTACAATTTATTTAGTAAACAGTCTCTATAGCCAAGTTGCAAGACAAAATAAGTAGGCAATCCTAATAATAAAAAGAGCTCTTTGAACCACATTAATTTTATTAGTTGTGTTGATTTTTGAGCCATGACATAAGAGGTTATGATGAGTGATTTTTGATGTACAATTTACATAAGAGGTGGGAAGGAATCCGTATTTCTTCCTTGAAAGAAAAGATGAATTAAATCTGATATAGTAACAGGGCACTTAGTAAATTGTTTAAAATATTTTTTAAAAGTTCTTAAAAGCAGTGTGAAATTTCCTATCATAAAATGTTTATGACATACGGAAACTCTCTAACCTTGCCTACAAATTTTCACTCTCCTTTCTTTTCAAATGTGTTAACCTTGGATCACTGGGGGCATCATTGTTGTTACTGTTTAGTTGCCACTTTTTACTGCATGAGGGTCCTGCTATTTTGGGGGGTGCTGGCAAGTAAATCATGTAGTGAAAGCCCAAGTCCCAGTTAAAGCAATGTTCTCTCTAACCAGAAGTGGGAGCTCTCCCCAACACAGTTATATCAGTTTGCATCATGTTATAATGCCTTTGCCACAGTATAACTACGTATAGCACCATGCAATGCCATGAATCAAGAATGAGAGACTCTCTCCAGGGGAGAAATACACATCTGAGAGAAGAGAACAAAAGCAGGGGGGTCAAAGCTGGTGAGACTGGCTTTTCCATTTTGGTTATAGCCTCAATGCCTGTGGGTGCTTCTGTTTTGGGAAACAAATACATACCATGTTCATGTCAATGCCATTGGTGTAAGTCCACGCGTGCTGGAAATATTCCTCCAGACGTTGCCTCAGAGGGTTGGGGATTTGGTGAAAGCGAATGAACTCTTTCACTCGCAGCATCTGCATGTGGTACCTGGCAGTTCCCGAGTATAGTCTTTGGATAATCGCAGACACGTTCCCAAAAATGCTTGCATACATTAGTGCTGGAGTGGATAAAAAACAAAGTCACAGGGGAACACTCCACCTGGGCATTGTACGCAGTATATATTGTCAGATTAGTAAGCGTGTAGATTTTGATTATCAGCCAGTGGTAAAGATTTACCAATGGCTCCTGGGGAAAACAGAAGTCAAACCAATAGTGCTTTACATTTTACAGTTTAAGCAGGAAAGAGAAGTTATTGAAATTCATTATGAATTCTAAATTAAAGTAAAAAGTCAAATTGCTTATAATATCAGCTTGTCCCTGAGAGCATTGACTGGAGACAAAATGCGTTTACAGTAAACCATTTCATTTCTCATAAGAAGGCATGTCATTGGCCACCATAAAGCAGCTTCCACACAAAACAATCTCACGAGGCAAAAACATCTCTTGAGGACTTGAAAAGCACTTTTTGATTGCGAGTCTGAATATTAAACTTTTAAATTGTGGCTTCTCTCTGCCTCTCAGTCTCAAATCTAACCTTGCCGTAGTAAAAATCTATTTAAAATTTTAAGATGACTTTGAATACATCAGATTTGTTAAAAGAATAATCAGTTCTTTTCAGAAACCCAGTTTCCTTAGAGTGTTAATTAGTATATAATTTTTAATCTATTCCAATTCATTTTCATCGTATCTTTGCATAAGAAACATATATCTCTGGCCTAGAGAATGCACTTAGTTTTATTTTTGTGCGGAGAAAAGAATACATTTTCATTTTTTCTCTGGGTAGAAACTGCTACGACATCCCTGGCTATATTATATATTCAGTACTTAGAATATCCATTTTAGTTCTTTGCTAAATCTTTATGATTTAAAATAAGCTCTTTAAACACTATTCTTTTTTATATTCTAAATATTTCTAAAAAGAAATGATATGCTCTATGCCAAAAGTCGCATCATGCCGTGCTGTATGTGGTCTGTCTATAGACCTTTGGCTATCTGTCAGAAGCTGAGAGATGAGGTTTAAAGCGCTGGAGCAGCAATACACCAGGCAGTTTGGAAAAGTCACAACAATCCCAAAATGCTTCAAGTGTTTAATTATACTATCTTCGACCAATACTTTTTTTTCCTCCAAACACATTTCACAAACAATTGCCTCTATAAACCATTTAATTATTTTTCAAGTAGAGTCTGGTAAGACTCAGGCTGCGTTTTAAACTAACGATATTTTCCAGGGCGTTTGCTTTCTTTTCTATCTTCTGCTTCTCTCATCATGTGTGGTTACCATGGTAATTGTCTACCATAGATGTCCCAAGTAAAAGAATGTCCTAGGGAAAGTAGTCCTCTCTTTTGACCTGTTTGGGAGGATGAAAGTTGAAGGTGATGGTTAGTTTTATGTCAGCTTTGGGACCAGGGTGCCTAGATATTTGGTAAAACAATTACTTGAGGTGTGTCTGGATAAGATTCACATTTGGATCAGTAAACAAAAAGATAGGAGATTCTATAGTAGAAGATAGAAGATTCTCCTCTGTGAATGGACCATTTCCAATCCACTGAAGGTGTAAATAGAACGAAAAGGTAGTTTAAGGGAGGATTCACTCTCTCTGCCTGTCTTTGAGCTAGGACGTCTGTCTTCCCCTGCCTTTCCACTTAGACTCAGGCTCAGACTGTAACCACGTCTGTGGTCTTCTAGGTCTCAGTTTCCTGTCATGTCTCAAATCCCATCTTGAGACTTTTCAGCTTTCATAGCCATGTGAGCTGTTTCCGTATAGTAAATCTATTTATATCTCTATCTATGAGGTTAGACATTTAAATTCTTAAACTTGTCCTAGAAAAAGTGCTACATACTTCATTGCTGAATATCACCTGAACTGCTTCTCCATGGGGAGATTCCTGTGAGAAATATATTTTACTCATTCTAAATGTATTATTGGAAATATTTATGTGTGCCATTATGTTTCCAAAGTACCTATCAGGTGCTCAGGAAGTGGATTCCATCCCAGGGCACATAATCAATGTTGGTAATTTTACTTCAACCACAGAATTACATGAAGGGAAAAGGTCGGGGGAAAAAAAATCTTTCTTTGTTTTTAATAAATACTGTGTTCTTATTTCTATAGTTCCATCACAATGAACCAAAATGTAAGTAGATCAGAAACAGGCAATTCCCACTCACTGTCAAGATGGCAAAAAAAAAAATCTTCACACGAGAGAACAACTGAAATATTTCACTTAGGAAATTCTGTGTTTCTGAATTTTAAAATTATACTAAAGACATCAATTTTTTTCTACTTTTTGAAGAAGCAAATGGAGCTAAAGGTTGTAAGCTAGTAGGACGAGTAAAATGATTATATCCTGTATACATTATTTAGTTTATGTCCACCTGGCAAAAACAATCAAAAGCAAGTTCATAGGTTCTGGATATACAGGCATTTCTCCTCAACTCAATATTTTATTAACTTTATAAAATGGGGAGTTCCAATTTCATCAGAATAGTTTTCCTTAGGTTAGGTATTATAGAAATAAAACTGGTATGTCTTAAGACTTCCTTCAGTATACCATACTCCAAATCAAATATCCTAACCATATTAATATATTTTCTTGGTTGAAGAATATTAGTTAAACATGTTGAGAGAGCAAATACACTTGCTTTTCCATTACAAAAAGTTAACAAAATTGTAATTAAAAACAAATGTTATTGATATATAATTTAAATGTGATAAAATGCATCCATTTTAAGTGTACAATTACTTTGACAAATGTATACACCCCTGTCTACACAATCGAGATACAGAACATGTCCCTACACCCAAAGTTTCCCTGTGTCCCCTGGTGCCTGGGCCCCTCACTTCAGACCTTAGACAACCACTGAGCTCCTTCATGTCCTTACAGATTAGTTTGCATTTTCTAGGATTTCATATAAATTGAAGCATAATGTACATATTCATTTGTGTCTCCGACTTCTTTTGCTCAGAACAATGTTTTTCGGAACCGTTCTGTTGTGCGTATCAGTAATTTGGTTTGTTTTCCATTGATGAATTGATTTGCATCATATGGCTATACCACAGTTTGTTTTTCCCTTCTCCTCTTGGTGGAAATCTTGTTTTTTCTAGTGGCTATTATAAATAAAACTGCCATGAACATTTGTATACAAATGTGGGCCCTTGTTTACAAGTCATTTCTCTTTTGAACACCTAAGTGTTTACGTTGCTGAGTTGTGTGTTATGTTTAACTGTGTAAGAAACTGCCAAGCTGTTTTCCTAAGTTGTATCATTTTATATTCTCACCAGCCATGTATGAAAATACCAGTTATTCCATATGCGGTCCAACATTTGGTTTTGCCAGACTTTAATTTTACCTATTGCAGTGTGTGTAATATCTCATTAGAGTTTTAATTTGCATTTGCCTGATGATTAATAACATCTTTCCATATACTTATTGGCCATTCATAGATCCTCTTTTGTGAAATGTCTGTTCAAATATTTTGCTCAGTTTAAAATTGAGTTGTCTTTTTATCATGGAGTAGTAAGAACTAAGTTTTTACATATAAAAACATATATACTATATTCTACATATAAGTCTTTTTTAGATCTAACTATTGAAAACATTTTCTTCCAATTTATTATCTGCTCATCCTTTTTCTTAATGGTGTTTTTTGAAGAGCAGAAGTTATCTATTTTGATGAAATCTAATTTATCAATTTTTGTTTCTGACTCAGGATTATTTTGGTAATTTGTATAATTCAAAAAATTTGTCCATTTCATATAAAGTGTCAAACTCATCATGATGTTCTTTTATTTCCCTTTTAACATCTGTAGGATTTGTAGTAATATCTTTTCTATCATAAAGAACATTGATAAGTTATGTCTTCTTTCTTTAAGTCTAGCTTATCAATTTATTGATCTCTTAACGAGCTATAATTTATTACCATTACTTGTTCTATTATTTATATTTTATTAATTTCTGCTGCTATATATATTTTTTCTTTTCTTTTATTAGGTTTAACGCCCTTGTGTTTTACTAACTTTATAAAAATAGAAGCTTAAATCTTTGATTTTACATCTTTCAGCTTTTTAAATAAAACCATCAAAAGGTATGAATTTCTGTTTAAAAATGTTAATGCCCAAAGGTACCCACTATACATTTTGATGCATTTTATTTTCATTAATGTAAAAATATTTTTATAATTTTCCATGTGATATCTTCTTTGAACCATGAGTTATTTGGAAGTGTGTTAATTTCCAAATACATGGAGAGCTTTAAAAATATATATCAATCTTTCTTTCCTTTCCTTCTCATCTACTTTCTTTTGTTACTCGTTTCTGGTTTCTCTGTGATCAGGAAATACTCCTTATGAGTTCAGTATTTTAAAATCTACTGAGACTTGTTTTGTGGCCCAGCCTATCTTGGTGGCTGTCCCCTCCACATACATTTGAAAAGAATGTACAATTGTCCATATGTCAAGTTTAGCTTATAGTATTGTTCAAGTCTTCTATATCTCAGATTATTGATTTTTTTCTATTTATTCTATAAAACATTGTTTTTAAATGTGTTAAAGACATTTATAAATAAAGAAAAAGTCTTTTAAATTTACTCACATAATTTACCATTTCTGCTCTTTCATTCTTTTGTGTTAATCCAAATTTTCATCTGGTATCATTTTCCTATGACCTGAATACTATTATCATTTCTTGTATGCTGCTTATGATGAATTATGTCAGATTTTGTCATTTTTGAAGGATAGTTTAATTAAACATAGATCTCTATGTTGACAGATTTGTTTTTTCTTTTAGCAATTTAAGGGCTTTGTTCTATTGTCTTTTTGCTAGTGGCTACTGAGACTTTACCATTAGTTTTCAGTAATTTGATTACCATGTACCTTGATGTGTTTTATTCACATTTAATCTTCTTAGGATTCACTGTGCTTCTTGTATTTGTGGTTTATAGTTTTAGTAAATTTTAGAAAATTTTTAGTCATTATTTTTCTGATTTTTTTTTCTGCTTGCCTCCACCATTTTTTGGGACTCCACATACATATTTGTTCAAATGGTATTGCCTGTCTGTTTCATCGTTTTTGTCAATTCTGGTACCATTTTATTTGTTGTTCTCCTGTTTATGATTTACAGTTTCCTGTTTCTTTCTGTATCTATTAATTTTTTAATGGATGCTGGGCATTTTACAATTAACATTGTTCACTGGTGTTTTTTTTCTTTTCCTTAAAAACATGTTAGATGTGCTCGTAGGCTGGGGCACTTCAGATCAGCTTGCACCTTTTGAGGCTTGTTTTTAAGCTCTGTTAGGGGAAGATCAGCTCTAGTACCATACGGCACCATTTTTCTGAGATTTATTTCTACTGAATACTCTGGATGGAATTTGAAAATCTCCCACCTGGGCGGATATCTGGAAATTGTTCAGTTTACAGGACTTTGGGTATTTCTTTGCCAGCTCTTGAGCCATTTCACCTCATGCATTTGTGACTTAGCATTCATTAGAAGACTCAAAGGGAGACCTATGTAGGTTTCTGGAGCTTTTCTTTGCCAAAGCTGCCTCTTCTTGGTTGTCTGTTTTAAAAATTCTAGCACCTTACCCTCCATGACCTCTGATCGTCTATTTTTTTTTTTTTTTTTTTTTTTAACTCAGTGAGACTGTTGTGGTCGGCCTAGGTTATCTTTCTCTTCATTGGTCCCTGTGATCCAGAAAGTACCCCCAGGTGGAAAGCCAAGGATAGTAACATGGACTTCATTCTATTTTCCTGCTTTTAGGGATGAAGCTCCCCTATTTATTTTCAAGTGTCTGAAAACATTTGCTTTATATATTTTGTTCTGTTTTCTGTTTGTTGGTTTAATTTGTTTTCAATAGAAGGAGGGTAAAGTTTTAGTAACTCCAATATGTCTGGAGGCAGAACTCTGGTAACTTTTTTTTACATGCTCTAAAAATGAGGAATTCTCCCAAGATGTTTGTCAAGCAAGTAAGAGGTGAAATACTTTTGCCTTTGTTGATTGGCTTCTGTGTTTCTTAAATTAAACACAGTATACATATTATATTTATAATATTTGAGTAAAAATAAAAATTATAAGTTAGAAAACATAGATATATATGTGCATAACTTACATTTCTAGTTAATGACAATATAACTTTCTTTTGCTTTTCATTTTGCATTATATATACTTTTATACTCTAAAAAGAAATAAATACATAAATAAAATAAATTATCTGATCCCTGTTCTCTGTATACATTCAACAGTACAAAAACTGTCTTTGCAAATTGCAGTTTTTAAAAATGTATCTATAGGCATTTGAATTATTTGCATTTTGTTAGATGATAATTTTTAAGATTTTATTTCTAGTTCCCTTGAATTCTATTGCTGTAAGATAGATAGTTGATTGCCTTGTTTCTAAAATTTGGCTTAAATTTTTTTTTAGACTAAAGATTACATTTAAAGAAGCTCAAGTATAATGAGAATGTTCAACCACCATAGTTATAATTAGCATATATACAATCTTTTACATATTTTTGGTTGTTTTATTTTATTTCTATGTTGAAATCAAGCTACTAATAGGTCTGACGAGTATGTTGCTTAGTTTTAAAATAAAGGAAACAGCTAAAACTAAATCATTTTCTAAAGTAGTTGCCTCTAACTGGAAATGACAGGCATATGTACACTCATATATATTAAATGGCTAAGCAAATATCAGGGGTATGTTTATTGTTGCTAAGCTTCATGTCTCAATTTCATACTTTTTCTTTCTTTATGGAATAATAGATTATAATATAGTTCTCCAGGAATACCGATAAACTTTTTCCTGAGTGATATTAAGCTTTGCATAATATCATTTTGATTAAGATTTAAAGAACAAAGTCTTTTATTCAAATACATAATGTTCTATGGAATGTGAGTATATGTTATTATACCCAATTTCACTGGAGTATTTCCTCTCTTCATTAGAGATAAAATTCTTCTGCAGAAATCATCTGCAGAACACATGTACTCTTAAAGAATCAATAGAGATAATCTAGCACTATATTTAAAAAAGAACAAAAGGAAGGAAGAAAACTGTCAGTGATTGTCTGATTTAGGGATTAGAGATTAGGTTTAAGCAAGTAGAGATTAGTGCAGGACAGGTGTGGGGACTCACGCCTGGAATCCTTCCACTTTGGAAGGTCAAAGTGGGATGGTTGCTTGAAGTTCGAGACCAGCCTAAGCAAGAGTGAAACCTCACCTCTACAAAAAATAGAAAAATTAGCCATATGTGGTGGTGTGTGCCTGTAGTCCTAGCTATTTGGGAGGCCAAGGCAGGAAGGTCGCTGAAGCCCAAGAGTTTGAGGTTGCAGGGAGGCATGAGCTATAATAAGGCCACTGTACTCTAGCCTACGTGACAAAACGAGACCATGTCTCAAAAAAAAAAAAAAATGGGGCGGCACCTGTGGCTCAGCGAGTAGGGCGCCAGCCCCATATCCCGAAGGTGGCGGGTTCAAACCCAGCCTCGGCCGAACTGCAAAACAGAAAAATAGCCGGGCATTGTGACGGGCACCTGTAGTCCCAGCTACTGGGGAGGCTGAGGCAAGAGAATCGCCTACACCCAGGAGTTGGAGGTTGCTGTGAGC
>CAUYON010159317.1:0-22786 GCA_963573935.1 Arctocebus calabarensis | reverse complement strand
TCTTTCCTTCTTTCCTTCTTTCCTTCTTTCCTTCTTTCCTTCTTTCCTTCTTTCCTTCTTTCCTTCTTTCTTTCTTTCTTTCTTTCTTTCTTTCTTTCTTTCTTTCTTTCTTTCTTTCTTTCTTTCTTTCTTTCTTTCTTTTTTTTTTAATTTCAATTGCTTAATCTTAGCAGCACTCATATGCCTTGCAGGTGGTGTACATGTTTACTCCAAACCCATGTGTAGCATAGGAACCCTTTTCAGAGACAAGCTTTCTCGATGAGGGAAGATAATTTGGGGGACTTTTTTTATTAATGATGCATGCAACCTTTAGTTAAAGCAGTGCTATTCAACCTTTGATTTGTGGACCAACAGCATCAGCATTACCTGGAAGTTTACTAGAAATGCAAATTCCAAAACTCCTGGGTCAGACCCTCTGTGGGTATAGTGACGAATCTGACTTTTAGCCAGCCCTCCAAGTGATTCTTGTTGATGCCAACTTTGGGGAAGTATGGCTTTAAAGCAAGTCTCAGCTTCATGCAGGAATCTCAGTTCCAACTTCTTATGTCATTCTCAGTTCTTATTCTCTATCACGTGGTGAGTACTAAAATCCAAAACGCTAGCTGTTCTGGCCTATCTGTAGGTTTAATAGACCTCCTCGCCAGTCCTCTTTTCACTCCAGGATCCTCTGTGACAATAACTTTTTTGTACTACTTGAGTTGGGTTTTCATTTGACTGTTTAGGCATCTGGGACTTCCCTTTTTTCCTTGTGAATTTAGCTATGTATTGGTTTTATTCTGCATTTCAAGATGTTTACTTTAAAAGGGCTTCTAGCATTGCTATAGCCATTTCATTGCCAGAAGGCCTTAGTTAAATTCTTTTCACTTTGGAAATAAGATTGGGAATGGATGTGTAGCTCTCAATTTTCTTTATTTCATGATAAATTGCTTATTGTAGTATCTACGCTTGATATTATAGGTTCTTTAAATCTAAAAAAATGATACAGGAAAAAAATTAAAGCAAAGGTATTGATAGGATATCTTATACAGAATAAAAATAAATGGGAATATTGAATACCTAGGGTTTTTGCATGTTACAGCATGGAGTCAAGATAATTCCCCTCAAAAAATGCTTATTATGTTGTAGGATGTAAGCTACATTCCTTATATGCACTATATAATCACTTACCTGTAATACGTGTTCACTTTCTCAACTATAAAATGAGGATGGACTCAAATCTTTCAAAATTGCCCACCCCCATTTTGTAGATGAGAAGGCTAAAGCACACTGTAGGTAATTAATTTCCCCAAACCTCATGGGCATTAAATGAAGTGGGATTTGAACCTCGATGGCCCACTATATAGCAGATGCTTTAACCGAGCATACCACGTACTTCCATTTAGAAAAGGCAAATGAGCATTTTCAGCAAACATGTTTTGTGTGTCGCACTAGGAGCTTTCACTTATTATCTGTTTAATGCTTACAAAATCCTGTGAGTAGTTATAGTCCAGTCTACCCTTTTAAACTTTCCAAAGATGATGCTCACGTAGGTTAAGTGATTTGACCCAGTGATTCAGAAAGTTGAGTTTGTACCCACATCTGCTTGTTGCCAAAACATCCTCTATATGGAAACCGGGCTGGTGTACTTAGTTCAAAATCGTTTCCTCTGTGGTTATAATATAGTTTATTGCTTGCAAAATTGCCAGTTCAACTATTGGACGTTTTTTGTTTGGGGCACTGAGTAACTTCCATTGGGGCCATGTGATGTAACAGAAAGAACCATTGGGTGATGGTCTAAGAGGTCTGTGCTTTTTGTTCTATGACTAAGTATCTAGTCGGGCCATTTGTTATGTCACCTATTTTCTATATTCTCCCTGTATTTTACTTTTCTTTTTTGTTTTTAAACTACACAATCTCTAAATGCCTTGTACGTACCATATATTCTAATTTAACACTAATAGTCATAATAATTTAGTTTTTTTGCAGTTTTTGGCCGTAGCCAGGTTTAAACCCACCACCTCCCGTATATAGGGCTGGCGCCCTACTCCTTTGAGCCACAGGCGCCGCCCATAATAATTTAGTTTTTAATACTAAAGACAGTTGCATCTTGATTCAGTCTAACTTTTCCGATTTTCCCCAGTATGACTCCACATAGTACTTTGTGATGCATAGCAATGCAAATTTACAACATTTATTACTAATGTTTGGAGAACTACAATAGATTTGGACATTTTTTATGACCCTCCTGCTATCCGCTTCTGAAGAATCTTGTTAACATCGTGCATCATGACTAGAAATGCAAACACTTGATTTTAAAAGTCTTATAAAACAGGGTGGCGCCTGTGGCTCAGTTGGTAGGGCACCAGCCCCATATACTGAGGGTGGCGGGTTCAAACCCAACCCAGCCAAACTGCAACAAAAAAATAGCCAGGCACTGTGGCGGGCACCTGTAGTCCCAGCTACTCGGGAGGCTGAGGCAAGAGAATAGCTTAAGCCCAGGAGTTAAAGATTGTTGTGAGTGTGATTCCACGGCACTCTACTGAGGGTGACAAAATGAGACTCTGTCTCTACAAAAAGAAAAAAAATCTTATAAAACAGAAAAAAATCATTTGAATTTGGGCAATTTAGCATATTTGAAAAAAAGTACAGATTCTAAAATCAGACCTGGGTTAAATGTCTGACTTTACTAGTTCTTAGCCCTGAAGGCAAGTTTCTCAACCTGTCCCCTCCCCTGTAAAATGGGGAAAATAATTCTATACATAATTAGGTAAAGATTAAGTGAGAAAATGTGTGAACACCTATAGCACAGTGACTATAGTCAGTAACCACACATTACATTTTAACGACTACTATTGTCAGTGTCACTATAATGATTCCTATTAAACATCTTTCCTTTGTATTACAACTCTCCATGAACGAGCTATCAGGAAAGTAAAAATATAGTACTGAAACTGAATGTACATTTTTAAGCTTTGTTGCATAACTTTAAGGATAGTAGTATGTGGCTTCCAGTCAGCCAGAGTGAAACTGAATAGACCACAGGAAACCTTTAGCCTTGCTGAGTGAGTACAGACGTAGTTATTCTCATTGGTGAGCAGCTGCTGCTGTTGCTTAGATAACCTTTCTGTATTTGAGCTTCTGCTCGTGAGTTTCACAGGCTGTAGACTGTACTGACATAAAGTGAGATGATCCATTTCTCAATCCTATATGCTAGTGGGCCTGCCTGCTCTGAAGCGTTTAGCAATTTACTCGCGGAGTTGTGCTTTGTGTAGCATTTTTCCTGCCTACCTGGCTAAGAGTCTTCTATGACCATTCACGATGGGGCAAATGGATTGCTTTACGTTTGCATCAAATCTTTGGACATGTTCACTGCCTAAGAAGTTGAGTTGCTTAGCTTTTGGCAAATTGCCTATTTCTGGGTTTTAACTCTCAGACATATTTTATGACTATCTCATGTAACTGGCTAGACCAGAAGATCTGCTGACAAAAGTAGTAACTTGTGGTGGACCCTGATTTCTCCTTGGGTTTTAGTGACAAGTTCTCTATATTTCTGGTTTCCTGACAAGGTGGTTATTTAATGTCATATTTGTTGAATTGTAAATTTCATTTCTGTGTCATTATTAATTTGTGGGGCTACAAATTTTCCCCACTAGAAGTGATATTTGATCTTAGTATCTACAACCTGATTTTTAGATCAAAGCACTGTGCTGATTACTCGCAATGATTAATATACTCCAAACCCAATTAATGTCACTTGTTACTACTTGCCATATATTTATTAAGTGTTTATTGTATAGTTGTCAGTGATGATACAAAGTCAAATAAGATGTCTTTCAGAGAATAGTTACTCTGGTGTATACTTGGTGAAAATTTTTGAGCCGCACGTTTGATAACCTTTTCTATGTCTATTTTATGCTTCTTAGTAAGAAAGTTTAAAAAAAAAGATATGGTCTGACCTTGAGTTTATAGTCTGGTAGGAAAGCAGACATGCAAATTAGTGATTTCAAAGCAGGATGATGAATGTTATTACATGAGCAGATTTCTGTGGAAGCACAGAGAAAAGTCGTATTATACTAGGGATTTATGAGAAAATTCTTAGAAAAGATGTTACTTTATCTGACTTTTAAAAGTTAGGTAGAAGTTATCCAGGCAAAGAAAGGCATTCAGAAGAGAAGAAGGAGCCTTATGAAAACAAGGCCTCATGAAACAGCTTACCTGGACGGGGCAGGGTTCTATATGGACAGGTAAGGTATGGGAGCAGAAATTGGCCAAATTATATCTGGAACCAAATCTACGGAGACCCTGGATTTTAATCTGAATACTCTCAGGACATAACCCAAGAAATAGTAATATTTATGAGTTTAGCCACATGAAGAGGAGTTCAAAAAAAATACTGAGGAGTGATAAAAAGAATAGGGGGGACCTCTAGAGCATGTTGTCCCATAAGCCAAAGAAAAGGTTGAGCCTCCTGTATAGACATGTGGTCTGTAGTGTCAAATATTATAGAGATCCCAGATAAGACAGGAATAGAAATATATCCATTGACTTCAGCAATAGGGAAGTTACATAATGCTAATGATGTTACAATTCTATAAAACAAATGATCCGTATTATTTCTAAGTATGTCATCTTGTCTTTTGAAAGCTATTGCCCTCTTTTTTTATTTTTTAGCCACCTCAATTTTTTTTCTTCCCATTTAATTTACATTTTGTGTATTCCTTTTAATTTTTACAATTCTTTTCCTTTATCTGACTCTTTCCTTTCTTTTTTTTGAGACAGAATCTCACTTTATGCCCTTGGTAGAGCTGTGTTGCTGGTTACAGCTCACAGCAACCTCCAACTCCTGGGCTTAGGCAATTCTCTTGCCTCAGCCTTCTGAGTAGCGGGAACTACAGGTGCCCGCCACAATGCCTGGCTATTTTTCTGTTTTGCAGTTTGGCTGGGGCTGGGTTCGAACCTGCCACTCCGTGTGTATGGGGCCAGTGCCCTACCCACTGAGCCACAGGCACCACCTAGCTCTTTCCTTTCTATTAAAAAATCTAGTCTTATTAAATATGAAAAAGATAATTGTATTATGCAAAATTATGTCTAAAGTATTTTCTGTAATCACTTATTCTTTTTTAGATGGGATTGTCTTTTTATGTTAACCATTAAATGGGGCTCCCTTTGCACTTATTATGATAATAAATAGACTTATTTGTCTTGGCATACAGCTCAACCTGCCCAACATAAATAACTCTATTTCCTGAAAGGCCTTCTTGTAGTCTTCTGCTTTGTGTCCTTCTCTCATCCTATCTCTTGATAGCTCACTGTCTTAATTCATAATGACTCCTAATCAAAATTTAATGAAGGCCGTCAGATGTATATTTAGAAATACATGTGATACTACACATATGGGGAGAGAGAGAGAATCTCTTATAAAGGTTCATTTAAATAATAATTTCAGAAAAATACTTTTTACTTTTTAACAAATTATCCTGCTCATAACAATGAGATCATTACCTAGAAAGTGTTTTCATTTCTACCCTTTTAGGAATAATATTTCTGGTTTCTGTGATTTTTAAGAATTTTAGAAATTGCGTTAAAAGTATAATTTGGATCGGGCGGCACCTGTGGCTCAAAGGGGTAGGGCGCCAGCCCCATATACCAGAGGTGGTGGGTTCAAACCCAGCCCTGGCCAAAAAACTGCAAAAAACAAAAAATAGTATAATTGGATCTGTTGGAGCTTTAGGCTGGAGGGTTCAGTTGAATTCAGTATTGTCAACTATAACTATAACTTAGGACGTGTGGTTATTTTGATCGTCATTAATATTATGGTACATAAATTTTAGTAAGTGCATTAATTCCTCTTCAGATTAGTTTTGATTATTAGTGTTTTGATAAACTAGTTTACTTGCAGTTCCCAAGTTGTAGTATTAAGTAATTCATGTACTCTCACAGAATATGATTATCCTTTGATATTCTTGAAGTTCATATTAACTCTCAGTTGAAAACACTTGACACTTTCAAGTGTATAATAATCATAGTGTTGTCACTTAGTAAAACTTACTGTGGTAATCACTAGGGCTTTATGCATGAGAGGGGTTCATTGATCAAATCAATATGATTACTGTATTTGTCTATGCTATTACTACTGCTAGAATTTAAAATTCTTCCTTTTCATTCTTTTGGTGTACATCTGTATTCGTTCCCTCCTTTTACCTCCTTTTACTGAATCATTTTGAGATTTCTAAGGTAATTTTAATACTTTCATCTGAGACAATACAAGAACTCTGAAATCTGTTAAGAATATTTGACCAAAAATGTTACCATATTTCAAAATAGTTAAAAGGCAAATTATGCTTTTGTGGCTTATACCACATACACAGCAAGATTGTAGCCGTTTTTATGCTTTAATATTATAGCATTACTATAGTATTAGAAGGTACTTATATGTATATGTAAGTTTTTGAGAACTATATTTACTGATTTATTTAAAATATTTAATATTCTTTTACCATTTATCTTTGAGGAGTACTTGAAATAAAGCTGGAATTTTATTAAGGCATTTTACTTTAAAAGAGACATATGCTAAGATCTGTAGTATTTGTGATAGTTCAACATACTTATGTTAAATTATCTATATATGTCACTGAGGTACTTTTGGCTAGATTTCACTATTTATTTCAACTTGGCTATAATCCAAAATGCATAAATAATTTTCTTTCATATATCCAAACTAAAATTAGCCTTAGATTTTAAAAAATTTCCTTAGTTTTTGTTACTTGATACTAGTATCTACTTTGGTTTTTTTTTCCTTTAATAATTCATGGTATGTAAGGTTCTTAATATTTTCTCTATAGTCTTAAATGTTTAATAAGTCTGAATTAAATAATAACAGAAGTGAAAACTCCTTATTTTATAGTTCTTGGAACATTATAAGTTCTTAATAAATATATTTTGGCATTGATTTCCAAGCTTCCGAACTAAAATGATACATTAGAGGATTTATTGAAAAATCTTATTCTCAGTCCTGCTCATTTGCCACGCAGTTACACACTCTTGTATTCACGTGTCCTTCTCAGAATAATTTGTGTATATATATACGAGTGAATAAAAATATGTATTATTTTGCTATTTATTGTTGCCTAGATGATGGCATAATATATATTTTTTTAACATCTTGCTTTTTACTTACCATTTCTTGGAGATTTTTCTATATTAGTGTATAAGGAACTTCCTTGTTCCTTTTAACTGTGTAGGAACTCCATTGTATGAACATAATTTATTTAACAAGTTTCCCTATTGGTATAAATTTAAGATGCTTTCAGTTTGTGCTGTAACACCGCTGTGAATAACAATATCCCTAATTCATTCTGCTCTAATAAAAGTATGGCTGCAGAATAATATCCCCAAACTAGAATTAATAAGTCAAAGAGTATGTGGCTTGTTAATTGTGGTAGGGGTTGCGTAGTTTTTTCCTACAAGGTTGTACCGACTTTTACTCCCACTATGAATGAATGGAAATATATTTCCATATATATACACACACACACACATACATACCAGTCTTGTGTTCATACTTTTTATTTGGTTGGTAAGCTGAAGGTTTAATCTTTATATTATGTGTACATACTTAAGATTCAGGATTGATGAGAGTACTCCATAAGTTACAGTATTTCTTATTTGGAAGATAATACTGCATTTAGCAATCTGTGTCACCTATTGCATGATATGTGACTAGATGTTTATACCTCTTCTGAGTTATCAAAATATAAAGCAATGTTAAATCAGTGGGGATAATAAATTACTTGCCAAAAAGATCATAGTAACAGTAGCATTCCTGGACATATGTTCAAACACCTGCAGAGTATTGTTCCCAAATAAGATTTTTATTTCAAGTAAGTGTGCATTGGGATGGGGGGAGATTGGTACTTCTGTAAATAGTTTTGAGCCAATCTCCATTATTTGAGGGGAAAAAAAATAAGATAAAATGTGATCCATACTACATGGCTTGCAGCAGAATAAATTCCAGAGGAAGTCAAGGTTTGTACATTATGTAAAAAAAAAAGTACATAACTTGCTAACATTTGTTCAAAGAAAAAGAACTGTACATATTTACACCCATGTAGCATAGTCATATGCAAATATAGTGAAATGGAAATAAAATTTAGATAGTGGTAATAGAAGTTGACTCATGAGGATACTTGAGAGATGGGCAGTCAGTATTTGAGTATTGAGGAATGAAGATTGCTTTTTTCTGTACACTTTTCTTTCTGACTTTAAATTTTTGACCCACATGCATGTATAATTACATGTCAAAAAAATCCAATACTTGTGTCTTCTTTTAGTCCAAAAAATATGAGTCCAGGTGTTTCCTTCTTATTGCATTCTTTCCAAAGGGATAGATTTCTCCAAAAGATGGAGTATTTTGCTATTTTTGCCTGCTATTTACATTGAGGTTAAGTCTGCTGTTTGGAGTATACTGGTAATGACACCAATGACATGGGTTTTATTTCCATGTGGTTCAGTTAACTTTGGTTTTCCACTGCCACAGACAGCTCCCGTAATTATGTCTAAAATGTGTTCTTGGCCCAAGGGAGACCTGAGACCTGATGAAGCAAAGTGCAAATCCGTCTCCATGTGGGTAAATGGACACTCATAAGCTTACCCAGCTGATGGAGGAAGGGTGTAGGTAGAGGGGAACCATAATAATGGAATCTCTATATTCACTTCCTAAGAATACAAAATTCCTTTTATTTATGCTGTAAAGTTCAAGGTATATGATTTAATGTATTGGTTTTAAAAGTCAGAGAGTAAGAGGCTCAGTTTATAGGCAAATCTTGAAATATTAACCAGGGTTACTTTTTGAAAATAAAAAAATGAGTCATGCCCAGCCCTTCCCAATTACATAATATTTATTTATCCAAATGCTTTCTCAGTTTAAAATATCTCAGCCTTATATTTGAAATGACAAATAACAAATATTTGATTAAGTAGTTGATTGCAGTAAAATTGTAGAAATTTACAATTTTAGTCTTTGCGGTATCATAGTATGTCTCTAATAATCTCAAGTCATGATTCAGAAGTCTCTCAAATCTCAAAAAGTAATGCACTTTAATTTTTAACATAAATGTATAATACATATTCCTATAGTCAATATTCATTAAGTGTTTGCTGGATTCCAGGAAACATGTTGAATAAATGCAAAGAGACCTCTGGCAACTTCCAAAGAGCTTTCAAATAATGAATAAGGGAGAGCAGGTAAATAAGGAGACTGTTATTTATTTTTAAAAATAGTGGACAGTGCTGTGTTAAAGTACAGGGCCTTGACTGTGAGAGCAATTACTAAAGCATCTAGCTCCAAATGGGAAAGCTTTGCTGGATACTGAAGAATGAGTAAGAGTAAGAGTTGGCCAGGATAAACAGGGTAGGTAGCTCACTGCAGCCGAAGAAGCAGGCTTGGACTTAAGAGGTTCAAGGGAGTATGATACACTTAAGAGCTGCAAACAAATTATTATGATTAGAATTTAGAATATGGAAAGGACTGGTGAAAGGTGAGACTGGAAAATCAAACTGAGTTGAGTCCATGAAAAGTTTTTTTTAGATCCTGCTGGGAATGCAGATGATATTCAAAAAGCAATGGGAAGTAACTGAGGTATTTTAGGCCAGATTAGGTTGGAGGAAACCAAGGGTGTGAAATAAGTGGTTTGTGCCATGTGAAGTTCAATTGTACATTAGTAGGAATAATAGAATTAGAGTCACTTATTCAACATGTATTTAGCGAGAACCTCCCACGTGCCCAGCACTTTTCCAGATGCGTAAAATACTTAGCTATCTGAACAAACAGAATCAGCCATGCGATGCACTTATATCCTAGCGGTGGGGAAAAGACAAAACTAATAAATATACAATGTTCTCCATGTTAAAAGGTATTATGATAAAAATGGTTTTTATTCTTCAGGGTAGATGCCCAGTAAAGGATTGCAGGATCAGATGGGAGGTCTAGTTTGAGTTCTTTGGATCTACCCAGAAGAAAAACAAATCATTTTATTACAAGGACCATTTTACACTAAACTGATTATTACAGCTCAATTTACAATTGCCAAATTGTGGGAACAACCTAAATGCCCGCCAGTCCAGGAATGATTTAATAAGCTATGGTGCGTGTATGCCATGGAATACTATTCAGCCACTAAAAAAGATGGTGACTTTACATCTTTTGTATTAACCTGGTTGGAGTTGAAACACATTCTTCTTAGTCAGCATCGCAAGAATGGACAAGCAAGAATCCAGTGAACTGAAGCGGGCATTGTGGCGGGTGCCTGTAGTCCCAACTACTCAGGAGACTGACGCAAGAGAATCGCCTAAGCCCAGGAGTTGGAGGTTGCTGTGAGCTGTGTGATGCCACGGCACTCTACTGAGGGCGATAAAGTGAGACTCTGTCTCTACAAAAAAAAAGAATCCAATGTACTCAATTCTGACATGAGGACAACTGATGCTAGTGTGTGGTGGGGGTTGGGGCAATGGGGGAGTGGAGAGAGGGAAGGAGGGAAGGGGAGTGAGGGGTCACAGCATGTGACACACCTTTGATTGCAGGACACAATTATAAGAGGGACTTTACCTAACAAATACAAACAGTGTAACCTGGTTCTTTGTACCCTCAATGATTCCCCAACAATAAAAAAATACATATTTCATCCTACTAATAAGCAATAATAATCACTATTAATATTTTTTATGTACTTACTCAAATCTTTATATCTATCACCATTTTAAATGTCTACTTATTATCCTATCATTTGACTAAAACATAATTTGCTTAATTATTCTCCTGTGGTTATGATTTTTTTTTGCTCTTATAAATAATGTTGCAATAAATGCCTTTGAATATTTTTTTTAAAAAAGTACTATAAAGAAAATCAAAGCAGGATAGGTGGAAGAGACAGATGTGAAGTTTCAAATCCCTTTCTGATATGGTAGCTTTTGAGCTAAGGCTTGGATTGACTGGAACCTAAGTACTAGGCAGAAGAACTAGTCCTGGTAAATGTCCCGAGGGGAGGCAGTGTTAATGGCAGGCTTTGAACAACAGGAAGCCAGCAAGGAGAGTTACAACTGGTGAGAGCAGAGAGAATACCAGTGGGGTGTTGAAAGGTTGGCTAAATATTTGAGAGTAGGACTTAAAAGTGAGATCTACTTGAGGAGGGTGGGGAGAGCTATTGTGTAATCTGTGAAAAACAATAGTGTTGAAAATCCTTTTGTTAACAGGTTGATTGATGCCACAGAGCCTTTTCTTCTAGCAAGGTGAGAAGCTAGGGCTGTGAAAGAGGCTTTTTTTCTCCCCAAACTTGCTGGCACTTGCCTTACTGGACTTGAACGCTCTTACTCTTAAATTCCTAAAAGCTTTCTGAAACTATGCCTAAGATGCTTAATTTGAAAAATGGTTCTTAAGATAATAGCACTTTGGTCCATGAAGAATTTGATAAAGGAATTTGTAGGATTTTGTCTTCCTTGTAACACATCTACAGTAGGTAGGTCAGGTGGGTACCTGTGAACATTTTAAATTCTGCCCTTGAAAGATTACAAGTGATCTATGAGTTGTGTCAAAAAAAGGTTTTTCTCTTGAAATTCAGCCTACAGTTTCATTTGCATTCTTTATTTCGCATTTGCTTTTGTTTCTTTAAGACTCTATCTCTTTTCTCCCTCTTTTTTTTTTTCTTATGCTATTTTGATTCCCTTATAACTGGTTGTATTTATTATATATCTTCAGTCATTTTTTAATATATCTATGTACTTATTTTGAAAATGAGCTACATATGTTTGTGTTTAGATATAGCCTTCAATATTGTTGATAATACCTATAGATATATATAACTGATGTACATGTATATGTTTATGTATATAAATAGGTATATACCACACTTGTCAATAATACCAAAAGCTACATCTAATGACAAACACATGTAACTCACTTTCATACATACACATTTATGTGTACACATATACACATATATGAGTATTGCAACAAGGTAAGAATATAGAGTGATGATGGGAGAGGAGAAGGCATGTCAGGGAAGTCCTTACTGATAAGGTGAAACTTAAGCAGAAATTATGTTGTTACATATATAACATAACATGGTGTTCAGGAGTCAGGCTTTTCTGCTCTCTACATACGTATATTTATATATGAAAGTGCTGGGAAGAAAGGGCATAGTTTGAGAGAAGAGCCTTGAGGTCTGTTAACTTGTAGACCTGCCTAAACCATAGGGATTAGACCGCAAGTACAGTACATTCTGTTTCCCAAACAAAGATAACATTTTCTACTTTAGGGAATCTAAACAATGAGCATTTTCCTTTCTTTCCCCTGTTTTATAAGCCTGAACTCCCTCTAGCCTGTCAGTTATGATTATATGTACTGTTCCCAGCTAATGCAAATAAGAGAAGCTGCTGATGGAAAAGGGAATTTTGAAGAGACTTCCAGAAGTATTGTGGCAACATGAAATTGATTCAATCAGTGTGCTGGGGGAGCTCACAGACCCTGGCTTCTCTGTGTCTACAAGTCATCACCACCATCTAATTTGAGATGTACATATTTTTTTGCATTTTCTGGATCTCTTTTTCAGTCAAAATACTGCAGATCCAAAAAGAAAAAAGTCAAAATGCCTCTTTTTTTTCCTTTCCAATAGGAAAGGAAAAGTTAATTAAAATCTATGAAAATGAAAAGAGTAACCTTTAAAGATAGGCTGTACAATATGGCCAGTGTTAATATAACAATTTGTTAATAGACTAGGAAGTTATAATCAGTGTTAAAAATTACTTGAGTCTTTTTTATGTTTAGCAAATGCTACTAATTAAAGGAAGCAATGACCTGTGAGATTATTCAAGAAAACCATTTACCATCTGACCATAACACTGAAGAAAACACTCATTTAACATTTTTTATTTTATACTATTATCTTATACTGAAGATAGTTTTGGTTTACTTATATTTTCCTATCACCAGTTGGGTAGATTTTGAATTTCCTCAGTTTAAGTGAGAAACACATTGTTAATTCTCATTAATAGTAAGAGATTGAAACCACCAAAGTTCCAAACCTTCCTGTTTATGAACTGAGTTTCATATGCTTGACTGCCCTTTAGAAGTTCTGATGTCTGGTTTGGGAAAAAGCAGTCCTTGAAAGGCATTTTTTTTTTTTGTCTTGACATTGACATGAAAAGAAACTGATCTGACAAATGAAAATATTTGTATTATATAATCCATTTGTTAAAAAAATTCTGCTTTGTGCTGTTTTCTATTTCTAGATGAAACAGTGATTTAGTTTGTTTATTAGAATTTAAAAAGACTCTGGATAAGATATAGAAGAATTACTGTAATTGTGAGGATTTGAGGAACAAAAAGGGAAGATTTGCAATTATCTAAAGTGTATTTACCCTGAATGTAAAAGAAAACAGATAGATATTAGGGGGAAATGAGAATGATTTTTGTCACATGTCCTTGTTATCTATAAACAATTCTAACAATGAGAATAATTACTATACTAAGTGAAGAATCTGTTTGGGTTGCTAAAAAGTTTTAGGGGGATGATTGTCATCCATATTAATTCGGAATAATTATTACTCATACAGATTGAGCCAATTTACTAAGAGACAGCAACTTGCACTGAGAGACCGTGCAGTTGCCTACCAAAGTACAGTGCTTAAAATTTCAGTATTAGAGGAATCTTTACAATAATCCAGCAAACAACCTAATAAAATTACAGTTTTTATTGATAGGATCTGTGTGACCAGCAAAGATTAAGTTTCCATTTTTAGAAATCTACTTAGCTAATTAACAACAGAGAAAGAACTAGAACCTACATATCCTGACTCCTCTTGTAGAATTTTTCACCATATTATATAACCTTCTTTGAATGGTCTTAGTGGAAGAGATTTGTTCATGAACTTGAACATTAACTGATTGGCTTGTTTAGGCATGATTTTTGTCTTTTTGGTCCTAATCCTAATTACTAAGTTATCCATATTTCATATCTGACTAGATTCTTCTGACTATTGCCAGAGGAGAACTACTTTTGGCACAAGAAGTCCCAACTACTGTATAAAGATTAGAATGGATAAAATCTAGAAAGAGTAATATAAAGCGTAATGAGGTAAATTGTAGTTATAACTTCAGAGTAGTTACTTTGAAATACCAGTAGAGTTTACCTATTTTGAATCATCTGCTTTGTTCTTCTTGAGGGTCAGATAACAAGTCTGTGTCATTCCTATATCAGCCCAGGATAGCAAGTTGTTGACTTCTCCAGCTTTGCAGAGTACAGCAATATAGGAGCAAGTGTTTTCCCTTTTCCCTCTTCTCCCTTAAATCTATAAACATTTATAAGAAATTTTGCCTTTATTGTTTTCTTAAAAACAAATAAAAAATTTTTTTGGTATACTTAATATCCTGAACTAGAGCCCCCTAAACATGGTACTTATCAAAAAACTTGCATCTATTAGATACTTGCTTTACCATTTTGTGATACTTTATTAAGAAGAATGTTCTTAGACTGTTTATTGCAGCTCAATTTACAATCACCAAAATGTGGAAACAGCCTAAATGCCCACCATCCCAGAAATGGATTAACAAGCTGTGGTATATGTATACCATGGAATACTATTCAGCCGTTAAAAAAGATGGAGACTTTACATCTTTTGTGTTAACCTGGATGGAGGTGGCACACATTCTTCTTACTAGAGTATCACAAGAATGGAAAAACAGGAATCCAATGTACTCAATTATAATATGAAGACAGTAGATGAGCTAATATGGGGGGGTAGAGGAATGAGAGAGAGGGGATGAGGAGGAGGGAGAGAGATGGGGGGATCATAGTGTATGGCACACCTCTTAGGGGCAGGACACAAGTATAAAAAGGAGTTTATCTAACAAATGCAGTCTAATTTGTTGTACCCTCAATGAATCCCAAACAATAAAACATAATTATTTTTCAACTCCATCCAAGTAAATAACTACACACACAGGAGAAAAAAACACAAATTCAAGTGGTGGAGAGGTGAAAGCAGGGAAAAGGAAGGGGGTGGAGGAGAGGGGATTAATAAGCCCTTACCTAATGGACACAGTGGGAGGGTATACAGCACAAACCCCTGAGTAAAGAGCTCCACTACAACTTGAACTTTACCTAACAAATGCAAACAATGTAACCTAATCATTTGTACCCTCATATTAATCTGAAATTTAAAAAAAAAAGCTTGAGTTTATATTAACAGATCCAAATCCATAACAATGAACTGTAATAGAATAATACTATGATAAAAGTAGAAACAGAGCAATTTGGGAACACAGAAGAAAAAGCATTATCTTCAGGCATATGAGTGCTGTTTGGGCATAGGATGCTTTGTGAAAGCTATTTGATTTGAGCTGGGATTTGAAGAATGGTTATACATTGTCTAGGTAGTGAAGGCCAGCAAGAACATGCAGATAATGCTAGAAGATGTAGCAATGACAAAAGATAATACTCTGGGAAGTAAATTTGTAGACAGAACCTTTATAAAGAGTATACTAAGGAATTTGGCCTTTATCTTAGTGAAATACTAGCCACATTTCACTCATTTCCCTTACCCCCCTATCCATAGAGGACATGAAAAACGAATTCAAAAGTTCTTTCTATTGAACTTAGGCATAGCTCTAGAATACTTGACCATATACCCTGGGAAGTCATGACCAATCAATCACCTGTGGCAACACAGGTGCAGTCCAGTACTCTGAGTAGTTCAGAGCCACAGACCATCTTTGAGCAAAGAGTAATGTGAACATACCTGTTTTAGATTAATAAGTCTTTGACAGTGTAGGGGAGAGATTGAAGTGCCTAGAGACTGGAGGTAGGGAACATGGACAGAATGCTATTATAATAATTTGAGTGAAAATTTCAGGGAATGTTTTAGAGGTAGAATGTAGACTTAAAGATATTGCTTTTCTGAAAGTTTTAGTAATCAGGCTTTGCTTTTACCCATAATATCCATTTGAGATTTAACAAAAACTATATTGTTTCACAGCATTTAACTATATTCATCCTCACATGGTTCCCCTATATTGATTCCTACTTACTCAAATCAGCAAGAAGGACTTAATTTCTAGTTTGTAAGGTATGAGGAGGGAGAAGGTAACAATATTGTGGAATCTCCCATCTTCAGAACAGAATACAATAGCTGAGAAATTATTGATGGTCTTTATCCCAACAATATGGGATTTTACTCAATTAATTTCTGTCTTGTCAAGCAGGTCTCTCTAATCATCAACACATAATGTATATTTATAATTGATAAAAATTATCCTGATATCGGTAGTGTGATGAAATAGTGATGATAATTCATCAAGAAAGTCATATATGTTATCTCATTTAATCTTTGTATAACAATCCTATAATGTTATTAATGTCCACATTTTAGAATAGAGGAAAGAGGAGTAGATTAATAAGATTTCATATTCAACTGAATGATGCTAAAGCTCATTCTTTGTGTTCCATTTACACAAGAAATGGTGGGCTTTCCATGTCTTTTTGAACAAATTAACATATGATTAACATAAAATAAAATTCAACTTTTAACATTATGCATTTTAGTTTAGTCAATAGGTCATGCAACCATCACTACTATCTAATTCCAGAATATTTTTATCAGGTCGGAAAGAAACCTTAAAACTATTACAGCTCACTCTTTTCTCCTCCCTTATCTACTTTTTGCCTCTGTGGACTTGCCTATTCTTACCATTTCCTATAATGAAATGATACAGTATTATATGGAAATACTACAGTTTATTTATCCTTTCTTTATTTGATGGACAGGTGGGTTGTTTTTGTCTTTTAGCTGTAATGAATATTGTCAGTGCCCAAAAAGGCTACTGTCTGATTTGTCAAGGCCACACTCCAGAGCTAGGAAAAATGAAAGGGTTTATTCAGAAATGGCAGAATTTCTTCCTCCCATTAAGTTTAAGAACCCTTTGGAAAGTGAAGTTCCTGGGCTTCCTTAGTAAACACTTTGCACCCCCTAAGTTTTAGTATATTGTGGTTTCGTTTTCATTCTTTGCGAAGTATTTTCTAATTTCACTTTTGATTTCTTCTTTGACTTTAGAACATTTAGGGATATATCATTCAATTTCCATATATAGAATGTCCCAAAAGTGGCCCCCAAAGTCAACATACATAAGGAAAATGGGAAATTATAGCTAAATATACCTTTATTAAAAAATTCATTACATAACATTTTATAAAGAGGTGGCCAATATATAGAGAATATTTTGTAAATATTTTGTAAAATAGTGTAGTGAATATTTTGTAAGTGAAGGGTACATTTACCTACAATTTTCCATTTGCCCTATGTATGGAGACTACAGAGGTAACTTTGGGATGTACAATATTTGGAAACTTTCCAAATTCCTTCTGTTATGAATTTCTAAAATAATTTCATTATGATTAGAGTATCTATTTTATATAATTTCAGTTCTTTTAAGTTAATTTAGATATTTTTTGTAGCCTATCATATGCTCTATCTTAGAACATGTTCTGTGTACCCTTGTGGTGAATGTGTATTCAGGTATTGTTGAGTGGAATTTTGTAGAGATGGCTGTTAGGTCTAGTTGGTTTAGACTGTTGTTAAGATCTTCTATTTCCTTTCTGACCTTTTTGCTATCAAGTTGTTCTGTCCTTTGTTGAAAGTGCAGTATGATTGATGTCTCCACATATTATCATTGAATTGTCTATCAGTTCTCGTGTTTTGTGTATAAAGTATAGACATATATACAAATAACAGTCAGTTAAGACTAACTGTTAAATAACATCTTAACTCACGTTTTGCAACCACTTTTATCATAAAGATTTTATTGTTTGATACAAGTATATCTACTCTAATTCTCTTTGGTTACTGTTTTTATGTTTTTAATTTTAACCCTTTTGAATCTGAAGTATGTCTTATTTATCAGATGCATTTTTTAAATCCATGTACTAGTCTCTACCTTTTAGTTAAAGAGTTTAATTCATTTATATTTATTGTAGCTACAGTCATGTGTTATATAAAAAAAAATTTTGGTCATTGGTGGACTGCATATACTACAGTGGTCCAATAAGATTATAATGGAACTGAAAATTTTCTTTTGCCTTCTGACATAATACCCACCATAATGTTCTAGCATAGGGAATTAACTTTCTATCTTTAGACATACAAATACTTTTATATATACAAATACTTACCATTTATGTTACAATCGTCTACAGTATTTAATGCAGTAACACAGTATACGAGTTTGTAGTCTATGAGCAATAGGTTATACCATATAACCTAGATGTTGTTGTTGGTTTGTGTACGTATATCCTATCATGTTTGCAAAATGATGCAATTGACTGACAAGTCTTTTCACAGAACAACACATTTCTCAGAACACATGTCTTAAAACCCATTCTCATTGTTAAGTAATCATGACTGTACTTATAAGGAAACGTGTCATTTTGCTAATTGTTTTTATTCTATAACATTTTCCACTTTCTATTCTTCTATTATTGCCTTCTTTTGTGTTAAACAGATATTTAGATATTTAATAGATACTTCCTATAATTACCATTTTTTCTCCTTATCCCCTCCTTTGTCATTTATTTTTGAATTTATTTAATGGTTGCCCTAAAGATTATAATTTTATGAGAATATTATGAGTGTGCACAAATTTAGGTTAGATAGTTGCTTTGTATAGATTGAGTCAAAGTTATAATGGTACCCCTTATTTGGTGTGAGAGTATGAATCATTCATTCCCCCACTGCAATATAACTTTCATATGTGCACTTAAGTGTTGATCAATTAGTTCCAATTTAGTATTGAGAGGATGTAGTATTTTTTTTTCCATTCTTGCAACATGTCTTCACTTAGAAGAATGGTGTCCAGTTCCATCCAAGTTATTACAAGAGGCACGAGGTCATCATTTTTTTCTTTCTGGCTGAGTAGAGTTCCGTTGTATACATGTGCCATGTTAATTTATTAATCCATTCATATTCATATATTGGTGGCCACTTGGGTTGTTTCCACACTTTGCGATTGTGAATTGTGCTACTATAAACATTAAAGTGTGTGTGTCTTTTTGAAAAAATGACTTTTTTTCCATTGAGTAAATGTCTATTAGTGGGATTGTTGGATCAAATGGTAGATCGACTTTTAGTTCCTTGAAGTATCTCCATTCTGCTTTCTACAGAGGTTGTACTAGTTTGCAGTCCCACCAACAGTAAAATGAGTATTCCTTTCTCTCTGCATCCAAGCCTTCATCTGTTGTTGTTTTCCAGAATTTTTGATAAGAGCTGTTGTCATTGGAATTAGATAATATCTCATTGTGATTTTGATTTGTCTTATGATTATAGACATTGAACATTTTTTCATGTGTTTGTTGGAAATTAGTATATCTTCATTTGAAAAATTTCTGTTCATGTCTTTTGCCCACTTTCTAATGGGGTTCTTTGATTTCTCCTTACTGATTTGCTTGAGTTCTTTGTAGATTGTGTTTATCAGTCCTTTATCAGATGTCTAGCATGCAAATATTTTCTCCTATTCTGTAGGTTGTCTTTGTTTAGTTTGTCCTTGGCTACAAAGAAGCTTTTTTAATTTGATCAGGTCTCATTTATTTTTTTGTTGTTGTTGAGGTGCTTTGGGGGTCATCTTCATAAATTCTTGACCTACGCTGATACCTATAAGAGTTTTCCCAACATTTTCTTTCAAAATTCTTACTGTTTCATGCCTTAGGTTTAAGTCTTTTATGAATTTATTTTTGGAGTGATGAGAAGTATGGATCGTGTTTCAGTCTTCTACATGTGGTTATTCAATTTTCCCAGCACTGTATATTGAATAATAATTCTTTCCACTAGTGTATGTTTTTGTCTGCTTTTTCAAAGATCAGATGTCAGTCTAAGAATGCTTTTATATGTGAGTTGTATGTTCTGATCCATAGGTCTCTGTCTCTGTCTTTGCTGTGCCATGCTGTTTTGGTTATTATAGCCTTGTTGTATAATTTGAAGTCTGGTAAAGTAATGCCTCCTGATTTATTCTTATTGCATAAGGTTGCTTTGGCTATTTGGGGGTCTTTTCTAATTCCATATGAAGCATAGAAGCAACAACAACAAAAAAGTCCTGGACCAGGCAGTTTCACAGTTGTATTTTATAAAAGTTACAGAGAACTGGTAGCTATACTGCAGAAATTATTCTATAACATTGACAAGGAAGGAATCCTTCTGAACTCATTCTACGAAGCCAATGTCATTTTGGTACTAAAGCCAGGAAAGGACACGACAAGAAAATTACAGACCAATATCTTTTATGAATACAGATGATGCAAAAATTCTCAACAAAATCTTTGCAAACTGAATTTAGCTGCACATTAAAAAAATCACTGCAACAAAGTGGGCTTCATGTCAGAGAAGCAAGGATGGTTGAACGTATGCAAATCTATAAATATAGTGCACAACATAAATAGAAGCAAAAACAGGCCAGTTGTGATGACTCATGCCTGTAAATCCTAGCATTCTGGGAGGCCAAGGCAGGTGGATTGCCTGAACTCAGGAGTTCAAGACCAGCTGGAGGAAAACCTCACCTCTACTAAAAAGAGAAAATTAGCTGGACATTGAGGCAGATGTCTTTAGTCCCAGCTATTCCAGAAGCTAAGGCAAGAGGATCACCTGAGCCCAAGAGTCTGAGGTTTTGAGCTATGACGTCAAGGCATTCTACCCAGGTCAACAGAAGTGACTCTGTCTCAAACAAACAAACAAACAAACAAACAAACCCATGTGTTCTTTTCAATAAATGCAGAAAAGATATTTGGCAAAATTCAGCACCCCTTTATGATAAGAATGCTTAACAAGATTGGCACAGAGAGGACATACTCAAAATTATAAATGCCATATACAACAAACCCTAGCTAACATCATACTGAACAAGGAAAAATTGAAAGCATTCCCCCTTAGAACTGGAACCAGACAAAGTAGCCTGCTATCACCACTTCTATTCAACTCAGTGCTGGACATTTCAGCTAAAGCAATCAGACAAGGGAAGGAAACAAGGGTATCCAAATGAGAAAAAAGGTCAAACTAATTGCTCTTTGCTGCTGATATATCTTATATCTAAAAATCCCCAAAGAATCGATCAAGAGACTTCTAGAATTGGCAAATAAATTCAGCAGAGTCTCTGGTTACAAAATCATTGTATACAAATTAGTAGTTTTCATATATGCCAACAACAGTCAAGCTGAGAATCAAATCAAAGATGTAATACCTTTCACAATAGCAATAAATACTTAGGAATGTATTTAACTAAAGAGGTGAAAATGTCTATATGGAGAACTATAAAACAGTAAAGAAGGAAGTTGCAGAGGATATAAACATATCATTCTAATGAATTACCAGAATCAACATTGTAAAATGTCTATACTACCTAGGGATTATAATTAACTTCATTTATAAAAATCTAGTTTGAAGTAATACAAACTTCATTTCAATATTACACAAATATTTTGGTTTTCTCTTGCTCCAGACCTTTCCATTTCCTTTATGTTATTGTGATACAAATTATATCTTCATATGTTATATGCCTGTCAACACGGACTTATAATTATTTCTTCACATAGTTGGTTTTGAAATCAGGTAAGAGGTGAAAAGAAGAGTTACAAACCAAAAAAAAAATACCTTTACACTCTTTTTTATTCTTATCTATATAGTTACCTTTACTAATACTCTTTATTTCTTTGTGTGCAGTTCAGTAAGTTATATAAGGTGTTTGGGTAGTAACTTGAACATCTGGGCTTCTTCAGTGTGTAAAAGATTTCTCTCTCTCTCTCTCTCTCTCTAGTAGAGTATCTAACTATATACTTTACTTTAGAAATATGGATAATTGCAGTAGACTAGACAAGAGAATATAACTGCCTGGACTAGGCTAGTTGCAATGAGCTACACAAGAAAGAGCAGGTATTGAGATGCTGATCCTTAAGAGTAGTTAATAAATCAATTGATTATTAATATCCATTATCTACAAAACATTTCTGAATTTTTAAATTAAACTTTTCTTTTGACGTTAATGTTAGATTCTCATGAAATTATAAGAAATAATACAGTGAGATCTCATAGTACATAAAGATCCCTTTATTCACTTTCACCTAATGGAAATATTTTACAAAGCTGCTGTATGGTATTACGGCCAGAGTATTGACAGTGATACCATCGAGATAACAAAACATTTCCTTCAATACAAAGATCTGTTTTGTTGCCATTTATAGCCTCATCTACTTCTTTTCGACTCACTCTTTATCCTTAAATCTTGGCAACTACTAATCTGTTCTCCTTTTCTATAATTTGGATTTTCTATTTTGGTCCATTGATATATACACATATCCTGCTACCAAACCCGCACAATCTTTATTACTGTAACTATGTAATAAGTCTAGAAATTGGGTAAGCTGATTTCTCTCAGTTTATTTTTATTGTTTTTTAAACTGTGCACATACAACCAATTAATCTTTGGCAAAGCAGACAAAAATATACACTGGGGTAAAGAATCCCTATTCAATAAATGGGGCTGGGAAAATTAAGCAGGATTTTATCTTTGACCACTCACAAAAATTAATCCAAGTTCAATAAATGGCTTAAATGTAAGGCATGATGAAACCTTAAGAATTCTACAAGAAGGGGGAGGAGCCAAGATGGCGGTCTGTAGCCAGCTTTCTGCAGACGCTCCTGTCCAGAAGGAGAGTTAAAGGACAGAAATTTAGCAAGAAAGCCAACGGTTTGGAGCTGAGTCAAGAGACAAGGTCGAGGAACGCAC